>CAMXCT020001442.1:0-56708 GCA_947184155.2 Cladocopium goreaui | reverse complement strand
TATAATATATTATTTATATAATATATATATATATATTAATTAAATTATAATTTAAAATTTATTTAAAACAAAATGTTATTTTTCTTAATAAAATAAAAAAAATAAAAATAAATAATAATTAATAAATATTTATTTTAATATTTAATATTTATTATAAATTTTAATTATAATTTCAAATATAAAAAATAATTTATAGGATTTAAAATTATTTAAATAATTAATTATTATAAATATAATTAAAAAAATATATAGGAAAAGAAAAATATTAATATATTAAATTAAAATAATTTATATTTTATTTAAATATATTATAATTATATTATAATTATATATAATTTAAATATATTTTAAAAAAAAAATAATAAAAATATATTTAATTTTTATAAAAATATTAAAATCGAATTATTATTATATTTTTTTTAATTTTAATTATTAACATAATTTAATAAATATTATAAATTAATAAATAATAAATTTAAAAAATATATAATTCTAGAAATAATTAAAATATAAATTTAAAATAATTTATATTATATTATAATATATATATATATAAATTTATATAAATATATTATATTATAATTCACATAAAAAAATAAGATAATAAATATATTAATATATAATAAGAAAAATTATTAAATTAAATATAATAATTATATATATATATTAAATTAAAAATTTAAAAATATTTAAAAGATCAAGGTGGGTTTTATTAATATTTATAATATAAATATATAAATATATATATATAATTTAGTTCTTTTTGGTCCCCCCATCCCACCCTATGGGCATGGGTAAATAGGAGTTATGTTTCCGAAAGAATGATAATAGTAATAATAATAATTAATTGTAAAGAATTCCAGAATATTAATTACTACTAGTCGGATTTGGGATATTTTGGGGCTAATAATAGGAATAAATATAAATATACAAGAGTTATGTTCCCTGCCCATCTCGTGTGGGCGGGTAAGGGGGTGAGTAGTAGTTAGTAGTATTGGTAATATTGAATCCTAGTTAGTAATAGTTAGTAATAGTTAGTAATATTAAATCCTAATTAAAAATAATTCGTAGTAGTCAGTATTAGTTAGTCGTAAATAATAGTAGTTAGTCGTCGTAAAAAGTAGTTAGTAATATTTCGTAGTAGACAGTAATAGTTAGTAATAGATAGTAGTAATTAGTAAAAGTAAGTAGTAAATAATAATAAGTAATATTATTTAAAAATATTTAATATTTATTAGTAATAATTTATAATAAATATACCATATTTAATAATAATTAATTTTAGTTAATAATAGTATTTATAATAATTAATAAATTATAAGTTTTATTATAATATAAATTTAAATATACTAATAATTTCCTTATTTATCCTTCCCATACAAATTTATTTTATTCAAAACAAATAATTTCAAAATATAACAAAAAACAAAATTATATATAGAAATATTAATTAAATATTTAATATAAAAATTTAAGTTTTTAATTAATAAAATATTTAATTTCAATATAAATTAATAAATAAAAATAAAATATAATTCCAAATTTATTTATTAATAAATATATATCTAAAAAAAATAAAATAATAAATAATTAATAACCCATATCAAAATCCAACCAAAATTTCCCCAAAATAATTATAATATAATTAAATATAAAAATATATTTCCAAAACATATTATTAAAAATATTCCGTATTTAATTCAAAAAATTATTTCTAAAATTTATTTTCAAAATTTATTTCCATTATTGCTCAAATGTTTCCCTTTTTTTTTTCAAACCCCAAATTTACGCCCAAAAATATTCAAAAAAAAAAATATATATTATGTTTTTTCCCTAAAAATTTATGTTCGATTTTTTTTTTTACAAAATAAATATTCGGTAAAATTATTTCGGAGAATTATCCAAAAGCCGTTCAAAGTCGTTTCCCAAAGCTGCTTTTCGAAGCTACTCCCCAAAGTTGCTGTCCAAACCCATTACCCCAAAGCTGCAATTCTTCAAACCTATACCCCAAAACGGTTCCCCAAAGCTATTCTGCAAAGCGGCTCCCGAAAGCTGCTACCCAAAGTTATTACTAAAAGCATCTAAAAGCTACTCCCCGAAGTGGTCTGTAAAGTGGTCCCCAAAAATTGTTCCCCAAAGTTGCTGTTCTTCAAAGCAATTGTTGCTCCCCAAAGCTGCTCCCCAAACCCGCTCCACAAAGTTGTTCCCCAAAGCCGCTCCTCAAAGTTGTTATCGAAAGCTGCTCCGAACAGTTGCTCCCCAAAGCTGCTATAGCTCCGCCCTAAAGTTGTTGCCGAAAGCTGCTTCCCAAAGTTTCTTTCTAAAGCTACTGCCGAAAGCTGTCGTTCTTCAAAGCAATTGTTCGTCAATGCTGCTGCAAAGCCGCAAAGTTGCTCCCCACAGTTGTTCCCCAAAGCTGCTCTCCAAAGTTGCTACCGAAAGCCGCGTCGCAAAGAAGCTCCCCAAAACAGCGCGCACAAGCTAAGGAAGCAAGCACAGTGTGTGCAGTAGCAGGCGGGTGCAGCAAGCAGGATGTATCGCAGAGGTGCGTGTTAGAAAGAGCACAGAGACCCCGCAGAAGCTAGGCAAGCGGGGGCAATAGCTCGCAGGGGGTCGGGACGGAATCGAGCCCCGACCGTCCGTGACCGACCGTGCTGCATTTGCCCAGTGGCGCAGTTCACTGACTGGGGAGAAGAGAAAATTTCAAAAAACAGGATTACTTTTTTGGGAAACGCAAAAACGAAATTTCCGAAAAAAGTAGTTAATTTTTTCGACCTCAGCGCAGGAAGTAGAGGCTCAGTTTGTATTCGCACAGACTGAAGATGTCTTCGTGAAAGGTTCAAAATTGTGGCAGATGTTTGGGAAATTTAGCTCAGGAAACTGCGCGCGCTTTGTGTACAGCCAGATCGTAATATCAGATGCAAATAGTAGCAATATATTTTTTAAATTAAATTCCATTAAAAAAAATACCGCTCAAATCCCACAAAATCAATGAAACATAAATCAAAAATGTATTCAGAAATAAATTCTATCTAAATTTAAAACGTATGAATTTGAAGTTTCTAGTGCATGCGGGATGCTTGACGGCTAGGTTGACGGGAGAGATCGACGGTGAGGTTGACGGGTTCTTTTTTTGTGACGGTGAGGTTGACGGAGAGCTCGACGGTGAGGTTGACGGTCCGTCAAAGTGTCCGTCAAGGTGTCCATTACGCCAAAATAAGGCCTATTTTATCATGCCTTATTTTGATAAAATAAGCCTTGTTTCGTCCAAAATAAGCCTCGTTTTGTCAAAATAAGCCTTATTTTGTCCTGACGGACACCTTTACGGATTTACGGACACTGACGGACCGTCAACTTCACCGTCGACCTTTCCCTCAAACTCACCATCATGAAACACGGATCCGTCAAACTCACCATCAAGGTTACCGTCACATGCAACCGTCAATTTGTTGAGGTATGACTAGAGCATACGTTTCTGCAAATAAATTAATTATAAAATATATCAAAGATAAATAGAAATGAATTAAAAATCAATTGAAAAATACTTGAATGTTTTATTCAATATTATGATTCGATTCAAAATTATTCAGACCCCGACCCCTCAAAAGTTACAAAGTTATTAGAGGCACCTTCAAATGTTTGGGGGGGGATCTGGCACTAGTCAAGATCCGACATTAATTGCTAAATTATACTAAATTTAAACATTTCCACTTCTTCCCTCGATTCATTGGTCATCGCCAAGGGTGAGGATATTGAAAGCAACGCTTCTCGAGTTCCCTGGAAGTAGTGAACCTTCAAACTCTCACCAATTGGGATCTGCCAGGAAAAGCCAGATTTGCAGGGTTGGGCTGGCAGCATCATTCTAAATGAGTCCGACTTACTGAGACGACAATAAACTGGACACCGGGTTCCTCCGATTCATGGACTTGCATCCAGCTCGGATTGTTCCCCTCACTTGCCTGTCTTTCCTTTTGTGCTTCAGGTTCGGAATCCACAAGAATCATGGAAAATATTCGTTTTTTGGCAAAAACAATGGGAATATTGTGGACGGAATGATCTGTGCAAGTTTATGGTACTTGACCCTGATGGTTGCATCTTTTTGTGCAACTTGGAACAACGGATAAAAACCTTAACTCACCAGTCCAGCAAAACCAGCTTCTCTTCAGGCGATAGCTGACCGCCTACAGCTTGAGCTGCCGCAATGCATCATAATTCAATTATTGACTAGTAATACACAAGTGAGATACACCCGGATACACCACTGCAGCGCACAACTGATATCAACTGGTCGTGGTTCACAATTGGTTCTTGACATGAGATGTACCAAGGACATCTCTGGACCGTTCTCGACCTCTGCATTTTCTCTGGGCCTGGTCCTTGGCCGTGTGGACAATGGCGGCAATGAAAACCGCAACAGGCCATTGTCTTCAAGGCAGTCGCAGTAAAAACACCCAGCCCCGTCGCTGGATCCGCCTCAGAGCAAGATTGCTGTCCAACTTGTCCAACCTGTCCAACTTGCATGTGAATGTTTCACAACCAGTATTCTGTGGCAAGACACATTGCAGCAGTCTTGTTCTAATGACAAATAATGACAAATAATGAAAAATATGTCCACACATTTCCCTTCCGTAGTTTACTGCTGCTGCAATCGACATTTTTTCAGTAACTAAACAGGACAAGACGTTTTGAAATGCGTTTCTTATCAGTGAATTCTTGGCGAGCCGCATAGCGCTGCCGGCCCTGCTGCGATGCAATGCGGTGAAGCCAGGCACAGTACGACAAATGCAATTTCCTGAGCGGAACACTCTGAAAGATTTGAAAGTACGCAAAAATACACAACAAAAGGTAGCAAAAAAAAAGGTGCCGGTACCATCCGGTACCATTTCAGTGATCCAATGCTCAGCGACTTTGTTCCTTCAGACACAAAGCACGCAAAACACACACAAAAAAAAAAAAAACAGAGGTGCGCCTAGGAGGACATCAATCATTGACTGAGCACCCTTGAGAGTCTCACGTGATGTTGAATAATCAAGCGAGCAATAGCTCAATGCTTCTAGCTAATTTGCTGAAGCTGCAGCAGTTTAAACTTGCTTGGTGGGATTCTGCTCTTGAAGAAGCTCTGAATCAAATCACAAATTTAGATCTCGTCTGCAAAGAATAAAGAATCAGCAGAATAATAAAGCAAAAGCATGGGAACCCTATACCCAGTTTCGCAAACCTGCGAGCAGGCCGGCAAAGAGCCCTCCTCCAACATGCCATTGGACATCTTCAACATCAACCTACATTATTAGATAAAAATCATTGAAGATCTTTGAGTCATTGAGAATCCTTGAAATGGAGTGAAATAGGATGAAATAGGATGAAATAGGCATGGTCTGGATATTGGTCGACGGACTACTACACTCGGGTATTAGATTTGATCTGAACATGTTGAGCACCTGTTAGCACCTGTTAGCACCTGTTAGCACCTGTTAGCACCTGTTCACCTGTTAGCACCTGTTAGCACCTGTTAGCACCTGTTAGCACCTGTTAGCACCTGTTAGCGCCTGTTAGCGCCTGTTAGCGCCTGTTAGCGCCTGTTAGCGCCTGTTAGCGCCTGTTAGCGCCTGTTAGCGCCTGTTAGCGCCTGTTAGCACCTGTTAGCAGCAGCTGTTAGCGGCCTGTTAGCGCTGTTAGCACTGTTAGCGCCTGTTAGCGCCTGTTAGCGCCTGTTAGCGCCTGTTACCACCTGTTACCTGTTAGGCACCTGCTTAGCACTTGTAGCACCTGTTAGCACCTGTTAGACCTGTTAGCACCTGTGAGCGCCTGTTAGCGCCTGTGCTTAAGCCTGTTAGCGCCGGTGGTTAGCGCTGTTAAGCACCTGCTGTTAGCCCCTGTGAGCAAAGGTTAGCACCTGTTAGCCCCCTGTTAGCGCTGTTAGCGCCTTGTTAGCGCCTGTGAGCGCCTGTTAGGACCTGTTTAGCGCCTCTGTTAGCGCCTGTTAGCGGTCTGTGAGACCTGTTAGCGCCTGTTAGCGCTGTAGCGGCCTGTTAGCAACCTGTTAGCAATGTTAGCACCGGTTAGCACCTGTTCACTGTTAGCAACTGTAGCACCTGGAGCACCTGTTAGCAGCTGTAGCACCTGTTAGCGCCTGTTAGCGCCTGTTAGCGCCTGTTAGCGCCTGTTAGCGCCTGTTAGCGCCTGTTAGCGCCTGTTAGCACCTGTTAGCACCTGTTAGCACCTGTTAGCACCTGTTAGCGCCTGTTAGCGCCTGTTAGCGCCTGTTAGCGCCTGTTAGCGCCTGTTAGCACCTGTTAGCACCTGTTAGCACCTGTTAGCACCTGTTAGCGCCTGTTAGCGCCTGTTAGCGCCTGTTAGCGCCTGTTAGCACCTGTTAGCACCTGTTAGCACCTGTTAGCACCTGTTAGCACCTGTTAGCACCTGTTAGCACCTGTTAGCACCTGTTAGCGCCTGTTAGCGCATTGTTTAGAGCAGTAGAGCCTGTTGCGCCTGTCTGTTAGCACTGTTGCACCTGTGAGCCCACTGGTAGCAATGTAGAGCCTCGGTTGTTAGCGCCTGTTAGCGCCTGTTAGCACCTGTTAGCACCTGTTCGCCTGTTAGCGCCTGTTAGCGCCTGTTAGCGCCTGTTAGCGCCTGTTAGCGCCTGTTAGCGCCTGTTAGCGCCTGTTAGCACCTGTTAGCACCTGTTAGCACCTGTTAGCACCTGTTAGCGCCTGTTAGCGCCTGTTAGCGCCTGTTAGCGCCTGTTAGCGCCTGTTAGCACCTGTTAGCACCTGTTAGCACCTGTTAGCACCTGTTAGCGCCTGTTAGCGCCTGTTAGCGCCTGTTAGCGCCTGTTAGCGCCTGTTAGCACCTGTTAGCACCTGTTAGCACCTGTTAGCACCTGTTAGCACCTGTTAGCGCCTGTTAGCGCCTGTTAGCGCCTGTTAGCGCCTGTTAGCACCTGTTAGCGCCTGTTAGCGCCTGTTAGCGCCTGTTAGCGCCTGTTAGCGCCTGTTAGCGCCTGTTAGCGCCTGTTAGCACCTGTTAGCACCTGTTAGCACCTGTTAGCACCTGTTAGCGCCTGTTAGCACCTGTTAGCGCCTGTTAGCGCCTGTTAGCGCCTGTTAGCGCCTGTTAGCACCTGTTAGCGCCTGTTAGCGCCTGTTAGCGCCTGTTAGCGCCTGTTAGCGCCTGTTAGCACCTGTTAGCGCCGGTTAGCGCCTGTTAGCGCCTGTTAAGCACCTGTTTAGACCTGTCACTGTAGAACATGTTAGGGCACTGTTAGCGCCTGTTAGCGCCTGTGCGCTGTTAGAGCCTGTAGCGACTCTGTTAGCGCCTGTTAGACCTGTAGCGCCTGTTAGACCTGTTAGCACCTGTTAGCCACCTGTAGCACCTGTTAGCAACATGTTAGCACCATCCTGTTAGCACGTTAGCAACTGTTCACCTGTTAGCCACCTGTTAGCGCCTGTTAGCGCCCTGTTAGCGCCTGTTAGCGCCTGTTAGCGCCTGTTAGCCCTGTTGTTAGCGCCTGTTAGCGCCTGTTAGCACCTGTTAGCACCTGTTAGCACCTGTTAGCACCTGTTAGCACCTGTTAGCACCTGTTAGCACCTGTTAGCACCTGTTAGCCTGTTAGCGCCTGTTAGCACCTGTTAGCGCCTGTTAGCGCCTGTTAGCGCCTGTTAGGGCCTGTTAGCGCCTGTTAGCACCTGTTAGCACCTGTTAGCACCTGTTAGCACCTGTTAGCACCTGTTCACCTCTTAGCACCTGTTAGCGCCTGTTAGCGCCTGTTAGCGCCTGTTAGCGCCTGTTAGCGCCTGTTAGCGCCTGTTAGCACCTGTTAGCACCTGTTAGCACCTGTTAGCACCTGTTAGCGCCTGTTAGCGCCTGTTAGCGCCTGTTAGCGCCTGTTAGCACCTGTTAGCGCCTGTTAGCGCCTGTTAGCGCCTGTTAGCGCCTGTTAGCACCTGTTAGCGCCTGTTAGCGCCTGTTAGCGCCTGTTAGCGCCTGTTAGCGCCTGTTAGCGCCTGTTAGCGCCTGTTAGCACCTGTTAGCACCTGTTAGCACCTGTTAGCACCTGTTAGCACCTGTTAGCACCTGTTAGCACCTGTTAGCACCTGTTAGCACCTGTTAGCCTGTTAGCACCTGTTAGCGCCTGTTAGCGCCTGTTAGCGCCTGTTAGCGCCTGTTAGCGCCTGTTAGCGCCTGTTAGCACCTGTTAGCACCTGTTAGCACCTGTTAGCGCCTGTTAGCGCCTGTTAGCACACCTGTTAGCACCTGTTAGCGCCTGTTAGCGCCTGTTAGCGCCTGTTAGCGCCTGTTAGCGCCTGTTAGCACCTGTTAGCACCTGTTAGCACCTGTTAGCACCTGTTAGCGCCTGTTAGCGCCTGTTAGCGCCTGTTAGCGCCTGTTACTTCAGCAATATTTCGGGACTTTCAGCAAATCCTCTCCAAGATGCGCTGGGTTGTGAGCACAGCGCTCAAGTCTCCGCAGCTGATCCAAGGCCTGCAGTGGGAGGGCGACAAAACCGAGCCATGCTGAAGCGCTTCGAAGGTTCACGTAGTAGGCTGACTCGACATAAGCCGAAGAAAAAAGTCAAGTTGCTCAAGCGAAAGTCAAAGTGTCTATCAGATGGGTTCATAAGAAAATCAATTTGATTCAATTTGTTCGAATTGCTCCAGCATCTCCAGCCTTCGCCGCCCATGCCTCTTCGTTGTCAGCCGCTTGGCGGACCTCTTCAAGGCTCAAAGGATGCTGCCAGCCTCATGGCTTTCCAAGGAGTTCTTACAACGATGGTTGTGTTTTTCCTTGGGCTTGGGAAAAGGTTCTGTTTCTCTTCTGAGAACTACAGCTTTCGGCGGTGGTGTCAATTCAATTCAGCCACTGGCGATTGCGATTTCAGCAGGTAGATTCTAAATGCTTGAATTACGACACTGTCTGACACTGTCTCAAAAACGGCCATTCGGAATAGGACCTAGAGGACCATCAAAAGATCTGCAAAAGAGATACATACAGACCTACATACTCCGAAAGGAATCAAACTAAAGAGTTCAATCTCGAGCGACGTGCTTGGTTATATATAGAGTACATATACACTGTATACGCACATCACTGCATCACATCTTATCACATCACATCACGTCACGTCACATCACACACATATATACATCTCATCATATGTTGCATAATGTTGTACAAGTCCAAATAAAAACATGTGATACGACTCTATGTGATTATCATAGGCAATGAAATATCATAAAGAGTAGAAATAATCAGGCAAAGGCAAACATTCCAAGCAGAGTTCACAAGAAACAGATGCAGAAGGATGGACATGTACTTCGATTGAAACATTCTTCATAAATTCCACAAAGAGCACAATCATGAAGGATGACTGGGCAGGAAGAATGCTCCAGCAAAGGGAAACTATTGGGCTGTCTGCAACGCAAACAGAATGAAGCAGAGTCAAATCCCTCTCAAGTCCATGCAGTTCATACAGCTCTCAAAAACGTTAAAGTTCAGTCCGCAGAAGGTTTGCGGCCCCGGCCTTCCTTGCACATGGCTGAGGCGTGCAAAGGCACGCAAACCCTCAGCCTACTTGAGCAATGCCAAACATGCCAGAGTTTCAGTGTCTAGAGAAAGACGACTGATGGCAAGAAAAATCCGCCGCGGCGGCTGCAGCACGAAGCAGCAAGACAGTCCCACTGGTGTCCTCCCCCCATGTTTTTCTTGAATATTTTTTAGAAGCTTTAGAATTGCTTAGAATTGAACTTGATGATCCAAACTGAAGTCAATTCGATCAAATCGAAGCTCGTTTGGTCTAAGTCTAATCATCTTTAGGCTTCCGGTCCAAATGCGCAGAGAAGTATCTAGTATTAAAAGCAAACTTAGAGAACATGTGTACCGTTGACACTCCTATTGCAACACTGATGACTTGTAATTTCTGATCATCTCGGGCATCATCTCTTACCTCTGTCGGACCCCACGTTTCGTCATTTTTCTTCCACCTGTTACTGCCCCGAGCCCAGGTTTTCACTGGGACCTTTGGGGGCATGCAACAGCTATCATTTGCTTCCTGGAGTGAGGCCCAACTGAGTCGGCCGAGCCCCGCCAAACTCACTTTTGATGTATCAGACTGCGTCACCAAGTTCGGAGACCAAGTGGGAAAGGCATTTGCTCTGCAATTGCAAATAGATGGAGATAGATGGAGATAGAACATTCCAGATCAATGCAGTACTGCCGAGCTCAGGTGAGCTAAGGAGTTCCTGGCTGTGCTATGGTGGCTTAGCGATAGTGCATCAAAGATCGAAAGTTTGGCGCTTCCTTTTGACCACTTCCTGCCCTTGGGATTGTCTACTGTAAGCCTTACAGTATAGACTCTACTTTAAGCAACTCTGAATCACAGGGCGTAGGCTCTGAAGCCAGATTCTTGTGAGACGGTGTCTCTCAGTTGCTGATGAAAGTGGCAAAAAGATGAAGGTATAGCCTGGCACACACAATCCCTACTGCAAGAAGGCAACACATTCCCGCTCAATGTGCTAAATTGGACAGCTTTAAGCCGCCTGCCACTAGAAACTCTGCAAACAAATCTATGCCAGTGACGACAGCAAATTCGCAGTACCAAAAAGGATCAGTGTTGACTTCTCACTGCTTTGCAAAGCCTCTGGATTGCAAGCATCACGAAACATGTCAGGTCCACGGCTTCTCAGAGTGCAGGTTCAGTTTCTTCTTCCTGGGACCAATGCAATGGAGCCATAGCAGTCATTGCAATTTTGCATGTGTGTTCTGCATTTGCGTTTTGCATTTTGTGAATATACTCTCCGTCCATGAAGTCTAAGCGCAGCGCTTAAGATCAGTTGGCTTGTGGTAGATCTCCAGCACGATCTCCTGCAAACACCGAGTACAGAACATCCAGCTTCCAAATACCAAAGTTGCAAAAGAAGCCAGAAGAACCCTCGAGAAACAAGGAACAACAACTGTTTCGCTTGAGCCGTGCATGGATCATATCATTTACGACCTAGAACCATAGCTTGCAAAAAGGAATTGATACCAGTAGCTCAAGTTTGCTCCTGTGGATCTGAGTTCACTACCAATTCCAAATGGGCAATAGTATTAACAATGTTAAACAGTGTATGAAACAATAAATAAACAAATAAGTATATATCATTTACATGTATGTGTGACTATATGAGTATGCATATGGAATCTGTATATGATATATGTATATATAAGTAAATATTGTAAATCATTGCAAACATCTTGAACTACTCTGGACACCTTGAGACACGGACAGAATTCAATGCGCCTCATCTCGTTTGAGCTCTGTCAGCTCCATGAATGCCCAGCACCTCTAGGGAGCACGGCAACAATAAACCAAATAAACCCATGAAACGAACTTTAAACGAACAAACATTTTATCGGAGGATGTTGGGCAATGTTGGGCATCTCAATGTCGTGTGCGAAAAAATCAAACTGTGAAACGAATCGTTGACTGGCAGCGTTCCCAACAGTCGAAACAAAATCAGTAGCGCCTAGTGGAGATCTTCTTCTTCTTCGGCTTGTAGTGCTTGAATTCAAAGAAAATTGCTGCTCCCCTTAGGACTCCCGTTGAAATAATGAGCGTGATTCCATTTGATGTTGGGGGAACAATGCTCCAGATCAACATTTGAGCACGAAACCCAGCGGCTGTCTAACGACATTACTTGCTGTATCTCTGTCTCGTCAGAGTTGGGGTACACACGATCTTTCCATGTCCTCCAGCGACACATTTAAGTACACCTGAGGCATGGTGGCTGAGTGTATACAAACCGCTGCACTGCGACATAAACTTCCAGTATCTTCCAATGCAAAATTGGAGAGGCCATGGATCTCGTTGCGACAAACAAGTCAGTGTGGAAGGTGCATGTGAATGCGTGTGAGTGTGAGAGTGAATCTCTCAAAACATTTGTGACAACTCAAGCTGTTTGCAGATGAAATAGGCCACCACCTGCTGGTTGAACATCACATGGGTGGCACGTCGCTCGGAGGCAAAATTCCTGGAGAAAAACATAGAAAAGCTACTGCTATTAGCATTGTTAGCTGATATGCACACAATGTTGAAAGCATAGAATCAATTTGATATTATCCTTCAAAAAGTCTTCCAAATAAATGCCAGTCTAGGTATATCTAGGTATCACTTGCTTGCACAGCTAACATCCTGGGGACCTGGCGTATCTCTGGAGTCCAGAATATTAGCACGCGCATCTGCTACTAGCACCGTCATGAAAGGGTCTATATACTCCTCGCAGCAAGCAGTCGCTTCTTGGGGAAGGAATCAAGTTGTGGAAAGAGTGATACCTTCATATGCTGTCCACATTGGGACCTCAGACTGAGCATGTGTCATCATGTTTCTTCCCATTTGGCAAACGGCAAACTGTTTCACAGTAGGAAAGAATCTCAAAACAAGAATCAAATTGCTCTTCACACAGTTCATTTTCAAGCAAGAGTGGCCAACCAAAACTGTGCATCAAGTGGCAGAAATATGAAACATATCAATACAATTCAATACAGATTATTTATTATTATTAATATCCGTTACATCCCTTGGCCTTCAATGAGGGCGGTCCTGAGCATCTTTCAGACCTATCTTTTCGATCCGAAAGCACCTCAATAGACGACCCTGCCGCCTATGCTAATCGACCCTCCCAATGGCTCAGGCACTTCCTATCAAGCGTCCCAGGCAAACGGCAAGGGGACTATGTTGCCAAAGCACTGGAAGTTCAAAGATGTTCAAAGTTGGAAATGCTAACATGCAGAAGGGGGAGTGGGGTGAGAGTGGGACTGATCCAGTTTCGAACAGAGGTGCCCCAGTGGGCCCAAGTCGACAGGTGATTCAAAAACCCATTATAGGACCCAATATAACCAATTAACCCAATAACCCAGCCAAGGGACACAACTGTGCCGCGCACTGTCCGAAGCACAGCTTGTCGCTGATGCCAATCCGTGGAGCTTTCGTCCTTGCAAATCTCTTGAAACATCTTGAAACGTCATCGTGTTCTTCTCTTTCTGCATTTATCAATTCAGGAAGTCAGTACGCCTGAATGTCCGACTAAAACGTCTCCTGCTCTTTTGAATGAGGTCACTCCGCTGGCTGCGCTTAGAGGCTTAGAACGAAGAAAACGAAGAATGTTCTTTTGGTTTCTCGTCAATGCCCGCTGGAGACCATCCCATGCCTCCGCATCAGCACAAATGATTTCTCCTTCGGTACCTCCAAGAACGAGCATTGCAACGGCACAAGACCGAAAGTGAGACACAGGTGAGAAGTGGTGAGAAATAACAAAGTTGGATGTGCATGCAGTGCATGCTGGCGCTTGCAAAGCTTGCTAAGCTATGCTAAGCTCCAAGGCATGGCAAACTAGGTTCACCTGATGTTTTCTGCGTACCAGTATCTCGACATCCTTTTCGGACAGATTCGAACAGTGTCTTTCTGAGGTGTGGCTTCAAATCAAGGGGCACTTGGCTTTACCATCGAAGCCGCAAACTGATATTTGCTTGCCTGAAAGCATGTTGTCCCTATCAGGGAGTATGACAAGTGACATAAAATGATGTGAAGAGCTTTGCTTTGCAAGTGGCATCTTCAATCAGCAGTATGTAAGATAAAATCTACTGTCTGCTCCCGAGGCCGACTGTTCATGTCCATTGGATGCATCAAGGAACTCTTCTTTGCGGTCCAAAAAAATGAACTCCATCAACAGTTGGGCGAGCATCCAAGTAAAACCTTCAACCATCAGAAGGCACAGAACCTCACTCTTTGCAGTCCTTCCTCACTTGAGACCTATATGGCCCGACTGAAGAGTGAGATCCGCTGTTCTTTCTTCGGGCATCAACTAGCGATGGTTCCAGCCGTCCAAGAAGTCAACTCCTCCCCATTCCGAACATCCAAGTTGCATCGACGGGAAATATTTCAGGCTCTGCGCCCGTAAACAACGCCTGGCGATTCTATGGCAATATCCAGTGCAATGTCAATGTGTCGAGTGACTGACTCAGTTCTTCCCAAAAGTCTTCTTTGCTCTTTGCAACCACAAGCGAATTGCTCGGGTTATGCTGTTTGGCAAACCTATTCCCTGAATCTCCCTGAAAGCTTTGTGGTGTCGTTCAAGAGAGGCAGAACGAGCTTTCGATCCTTCTTTGTTGGAAGACTGTGTTTCGCCCCAGTACGAGTATCTTTGTCCTCCCTTCACTCCCTTCACACATTTCGTCCTCAAAGATAGGCACCAAGCACTTCATGTCCGTCACTGTGATGTTCTCGTGCATCGTGCGCAAGGCCTGTGCCTCGATTCATGTTTCACTTGGCCTACTTGGCTCAGAAAACCGATTTCTGGATCTGCATGCGACACAGACACAGTCTGATATTAACTCAAAATAACTCAAAGAAATCTCAAAAAATGTACATCTCGATATATCTCGATGTCATTTCATGCAGCCTCAATACCGCAATCATTCATAATCATCCATAATCATCCACCCACACACACATGGCCTGTGTCTCATCCATACTTGGCCTATGTTTCTGAGATAGAGGCACGAGCGCCCAAACACAGCGCCAAACGGTGCAGAATGTCCTGCGAAATTTGGTGTATCCACACAGCCGAAATGGTGGTGCTGCGTAGCTACAAAATTATGTACATAACGTATACATATATATACATACATACATACATACATACATACATACATACATACATACATACATACATACATACATACATACATACATACATACATACATACATACATATTATGTGTATATGTATATTATACATTTACATTGTGTATTTTATATATATATATACACAGACCACATATGACCACATGATACCACATGCACATTGTCAAACGATGCAATCGTTCGTTGGACTCAGCTTTGGCCTTCTCCTTGGACGTGATGGTTGGCAAGCCCTGCATGGCGAATGTAGAAAAGCAATGCATCTGAGAACTGTGCTCAAGTACTCTGACATCTTGTGATATCTTGTGACATCTTATGACAATGTCATGGTTGACAATCTGTGAATCTGTCGGTCAGTCGCCTGCTTGGCTGCTATCTGTGCAGCCATTGACTGGTAGTCCTCCTGCGCCTGATAGCAGGATTTCAACTTGAAATCAGAAGTCCTACTGCAAAGTTCTGAAAAGGTCAACTTTATTCACACTGCAGGACACTGCATGTTTTTAAAATATCTTCACGATCTAGTCAATCTAGTCCCAGCCTCGACGACTTGGCCCCAGGAGTCATGTTGTTGGGCTTTATTGAATTGTGTCTGCAGCCCAGCGAACAGCAAGAGATCACTATGATCAAGGCATTTAGATGTATTTAGTACTTCAGGAAATCTTTAAACATCTTTAAACCAATTATTTGTAGAACAAATTCAGAGTTAGTCATAAAATCCTGCCCTGCAGGTGTTCAACCTAGATACTGGACACACCACTTTCAGTCCACTGCAAGTATCTTGCCATGCGTATAGTCACTCGGAACACTCCAAAGAGGGTTTGTGGTTGCCTTGATGCTTGAATTTCTGCCGTTCTACTCATAGCGGGACAGAGCTAGACTTCAAGAACTTCAAGTACTTCTCAGGACTTTGTAGCTCTGAAAGTCAACTGAACTTGGGGCTGAGAATGCTTCCAAACTGCACAAAGTTTGGAGGCGGAGCTTTTCAAACTTCATGCCAAGTTTCCATCCAGGAGAGTCGAAGCTGTTCTTTCTCTGACATCGCCATGGCAGAGGTGCGAGGCACCTGTCGAACTCTAAATACTTGGGAAGAAGAAACAAAAAAAAAACATGATGTGAAAACAGCATGAAAATACCACGTCCATCCAGGGTCCATCCATGTCGCACATGGTGAATTTAGGTTTTTAACTAAACTCAAAACACATCAAATCACTCCACACCTCCCCGCACTCTGCGCAACAGCACGTCAGGAATCCAGCAACGGCTTCCAAATCAAATAAATGCAGAAGCGATGCAAATTTAATGAGAAGCAGCGAAACTGATTCAGAAGGATGCAGTGTTCGAGGGGCGTTTGAATCTGAGGCTTCGTTTTGGAGTTTAGCCTAGGACAAGACTTTGGAAAGTCTTGTGAACAAAGAAGGAGTCTCACTCAATGCAGAGCAGCACTTTTCTCCAGCGCTCCATCAAAGACACTGCGAACTGCAAAGTGACCCTCAGCTGCTTCTAGAGCAGCCAGGAACAATCTGGTGAAGGAAAGAGGATACCTCTCCCGGAACTGATTGGTGTGAACAAGAGATGGTCTGGTTTGGTCTCCGCTCCTCACTTTGGAAAATTCGTTCTCAGTGGCGGCATTCAGACCAGCACAGAAGCGTTTTTTCTTTAGTATAGGACAGGTTCCGAGGCTCAAAATAATGTGTGCATCTGTGCATCTATATTCGAAACATATTTCCGCTATGGTTTTTGAATGTTTTTGAACTTTGTTGAGCTGCCAGTCAGCACCGGGCTATTGTTGAGGTATCTTTTATGAAGTTGGATGAAGTTGGTATAGTATTACCTCGCCTGTCATTTTTGGAATCCAGGACTGACCTCTGCAGCAATGTCTTGCCTGGCCACCAAGCATCTTGATGTGAAGAGCGTGACGTGCCCCAAGCTGGGCAAAGCCCAGTAAGGCAGCAACACTCCAAAGCATGGCGTGGAAATACAAGGACCTTCCACAAGAAAAACATGTGATAGTGCCAGGTGTATGTTTCGTTGCAATTGACTGCTACGTTTTCACACATTTCGTCCGCCATGAGCCTCAGAGATTCGAAAATGCCCGGAATGGATTCTGCAACCTGAAAACTTGAACAACAAATACACCTACGCCTACACTATACAAAAGGCTGGAATTTCAGGGAAGCCATTTTGCTGTCTGATGTAAAGTTACCAAGAATCTGTCACGATACGACGACGAGTGAAGAGACCCGATTTGGGTCATTGGAAAACTGGAACAGCTCCAGAGAGCTCCGGAGCTGCTCCTCACTTGCTATTTGGCCCGTTGACCTGACAGCATCTGCCATTTGCCAGCTCACATCAGCTCACACAAGCTGAGGTCACTTGCAAAAAGAAAAAGGAAAAATATATACATGTACCATATATTGCATTTATATAATTTCATACATTCATTATATTCTAATAATATCTAATAATTAAATTCCATTATATATATATAATTACATTCTTATATAATCTTATCATATCATATAATATCTTATAGCTCACAACAGCCTTAAGACTAGCTGAGATTTCCTATTACAAACCTTGGCGTAATTACTTCGTATGATACTTGTTTTGTTACAAGGTCAAATATTCTTGAATTATACTTGCCTGCAGGTATATATGCCATTATATGCCTTGTTCATTCACTTCATGATATATTGTTTCTTGCTACCTGTACTACTGAACTGCACTCTTCTGACAGCCGCACCAAAATAGCAATCAAAGAGATCATGAGGAAGGCCCTCGGCAAAATCTTGCCCCATCTAGACTTCCCATCCAAGTTCACATGACAGAAATCGAGCTAGAACCAAGCATGCGAGAAAAAGGTCAAGGAGAGACTAGCGAAAAACAACAGGTCTGTAGCACATGGCCCAAGACAGCGTGCAATCGACAAGCATGTTGGGCAGTCTCTCATGCAAACTCCACAAAAATGGTTCAGTGCAAACAAAACAGTCTCATCACTGAGGCAGTTGCAAAACCAGGGCAAGTACGACCTCGACAGTTACAGCTGCAAAGGCAAAGAATCAAAGGTGCCTAGAATTTTCCACAAACGCTCGGTAAAAGAAGAGCGAGCAAAACATCCGATGCATTGCTTTGAAATACTATGTTTATACATGTTTATAACCTAAATGCTTTAGCCGCCTTTGTGTATGTCTTGAACTTTTTGTGTTTGCACTACTGAGGTACTGCTTGCTGGACTTGCCTCTTTGATTTTCCGAAAACCAGGATGGCTCTGGAACAGAGGTTGGCATGTCCTTTTCCCATCTTTCCCAACATATCTTGCCACTGCGTGTTGATTTTACATGAGTACTTGCTCGAGTGAAACATTTTTGCCTATACTGATGCGTGTTGTTAGGCCACATCCATATCTGCATTGGCTTTGTCAAAGGGTGCCAAGCACAGCTGAGCACTCGGCTGGAAGTGTATCCAGGACAAACTGGTTGCGGTTGTCTTCCTTTCGACACAAAGCAAACAAGCAAAGCATGCTCGGGTCAAACCCCACATTGGCGCATCCATTCCAGCAGTTTCAAAACATGGAAAGCACGGCACAAGCTCCCAAAAAGAGAAACTCTTTTCATGCCATGTTCCGTTGTAAAAGTCTTGGGTATTGCAGGTTTGAGGGAGATTTTATTTGAACGGTTGCGGTTTCATTGAATAATTATAAGATATTATAAGTTTCATGTGTGCGCGTGCGTGTTCATACGGGAAAACAAAATGAGCAAAAAATAGAGCAGGATGTTTCTTGTGCTTTAGACTTTAGATACAGACGTAGTACTTGCTCTCAATCCTTATTTGATTTACTCGTTGCAGTTGGACATGATACGTCCTTTCCACCGAACGGAGATGCCTCGATTTCAGCTGCCTCTTTGGCAGCTTCCACCGCTTCAGCTTCAGCAGCCTTCTAAGCACATGGAGCAGCACTACATATGCATGACCCACGCAGGACGAAATTTGACGAAAAAGATCGAAGGATGAAAAAAGGCTAAAGTTTGAAGAATGAAGAGATATGAAGGTCAAGGTGGAGTCGAGGCAAGGCAGAGCCAGTGGACCGAATGGACCCTTTCAAGAATCCAAAGCCTTTCTGCACTTTCATACGGTCGGGGACATGACGTCACCAAGGCTTTGCAAGAATGGCCCCAAATTGGAGATACACTCGTCTTGGAACGTCAACAGTCTCCGACACTCATCTAACTGGGAAAATCTGGGAAATATAACCTCAAAGATCTCAAAGCATCCTTTGTTCATTGTAGCTGTTGCCGTCTCAAAGTACAGATTGTGTCCAGTGTTTAGTCCGTGCGTTGTAATCGTTGTATTGCTTGCAATGCTTCTGCAGCTCCCGCAGCTCCCGCAGCTCCAGCTCTCACCTCATATTGATCAGGTGTCAGTCCAACACGAGCTGCCCTTCTAGCAATGCGCTCTTGGCGGATGCGGTCTGCGTTCTGCAACCTCGCACTATGTTCTGCTTGGTTCAACAGAGAAGCTGGAATCCGCTGGAAAAAGAAGGCAACGGCAGCAACAGCACATTGCACTGACAGGTTCGAATCAAAGCTGTTGAATCAGTTGAACCAGTCATTGAATTTCAAGCTTTGGCCATCTACATTTCTTTATGTCTTTTAATATTTATATCATTTTCTATCAGAGTCTTTATATGTCTTTATTCTCTTTATGAAACTTTCAGATCTCCAGGCGCGCTTTGCAATTTCGATCTGCCGCACGCGCGCCACCCAGCTCTCCACCCAGAAGAGATCATCGTTGCACTGGCGGTGGATAAAGTGCAGCAATTGACAAACTGGCGAAAAACTTCCAAAATGCAAAATGATATGATATGATATGATATGACATGATATGACATAATGGTTTGAACATGTTTGAAAATGTTTGAACAATTTGGAATGGTACAGAACTTATTGATCTGACCTGGTTCAAAGCTCTGCAAATCATTGCAAGTCACCGGTCCAAGAAGGTTTTAAATACTCTCTCTCCCTCTCTGCTTTGTGACACTGCAAGGTTGTGAAGCAATGCTTCGCCGTTGATGCCGCGACTGTCCAACACAAGCCCGCTGCATATCAAGGGGAGTGCAATTGAAGACTGAATCCCAATTTTGAGTACCAACTACAGTATCCAGCCCATCAAAGCTGCCCATGAAAATATTTAGAGACGTGGTTGCGGTCACATCTCTTCCTGTCACTTGGGCAGGCTCCCACCTTCATTATCTTCCGGTAGGCCCTTGGCCCGCAAGCAATCATTTAAATCAAACAAAGCAAAGAATTCCCGTCCCGTGTAAAGGTGCGATGGGCACACTGGAAATGCACAGCATTCTCTAAACCCAAGGGAAAGCGGAACAACTCCAGTCACCTTCGCATAATTGCTAGTAAACTTCTTGCTCACAGCAAATGATCAAAGTGGAGCATATTTCCTCTTCTGAAAAAGGGCAAAAAGGCTCTTTCCCAAACGAGACTTCAGATCCGAAAATAGTAAGCCGACAAGCCAACAGGCTTAGTAAAGAAACAACAGGCATCCATAACATGTCGAAACAGGGAAAAACAATGACTCGGTGACTTGGTGATGTGACTCGGTGCCAGCTTTAAGCTAAGGGACTCGGTGATGTTTGCCCAGCGCTCAATCGCAGCTGGAGAGCGATCACCTTTGACCTTGAGAAGAAAAGAGAACATGTAATTACGAACCCGCTTAATAAATCTTAATAATAGGACAAAATCCTCTGACTGCCAATGTGTGATATGTTGAATACGAAGCAGGCCGCAAGTAGGAGTAAGATATAAGACAGCTGGTGTGAGCGTTCTTCAACAAATTGGTTCTGCGGTATCGGTATAATCTATGATTGCTCTTCTTTGCAGCATATGCTGATGCTGAGCTCTAGTTGCAAGGAGTCGCCGATTTGCCAAACCAAAACCAAGCGGAAGATTGAAAGAAAGCTCAGAGTCAGAGCAATTCAAAATGCATGAAATTGCAATATGTATCAATATGTTCCAGGGATCATCTTTTGAGTGTTCACTGACTCAGACGAGAGCATCTGGATGATTCGTTCTGACGAACTTTTTGAACCTCAGCCAAGGGTGAGCAAAGTGCATATCTTCCATCAAGTTTGCAGGTCAAGTGCTGTGGTGGTACTGGTGATGAAGCGATATCTGCAATGTTCGCTCCGCACAAGATTCGACCTTTGCGGGTAAGCACAAAGAGACGAAGAAATCTAACTGCTCTGAGAGATGTCACAAGAAAGAAATGAAAAGCGAAAGAAGAGAAAGAAAGAGAAAGAGCTTTTCTGGAACGCACAGGTCTTTCACACATCCTGCAGGCATATTCTTTCTTTTGCCCTATAGCCTATATAGGTGTTTAATCCTCTCCGCCCTGAGCTTGCCTGGGTATTGCTTGTATGCCATCCATTTTGAAGTGAGCTGCATGGAGTGCACTTATGTACTATTCAGATCCTGAACCCTACAAGACATGTCAAAAGGTGGAATTGTCCTCTCCTTTGCAGGTGCACCTTTGGATGTGATGCGACATTGTCATAATGGGTGAATCTATATCAGGCTTTTTGATTCGCTGAACTTGCCTTGCACAAATCAAGGCTACGTCGCGGCTACGTTCCCAACATATGTGACCAATGTGAGGTGAGTTGGGATTGACTTTGACACTCCATGCAGGTGGGCGTGTGCGCATGTGACTGGAACTGAAAGCGCACACTCCACTATCTTCACGCACGAACTGCGGTGATGCGCTTCCGAGCTGATCCGGCTGAAAACAATGGTAGTGGCTGAGAATGTGGCAAGATTTCAAAGAGATAGAAGACACTGAAAGGGTGGAAGTTGAGAAAGCAATGGAAAATGGTCCCTGGAAGTTCCAAGCAGATAGCAGTTTACCAGGCTTGACAACCCCCTGCGTTTACACAGTGTACAAAAACATTATGTCAATACATATCAACAGATTAATCACATGCTTAAGCCTGTCAGTTTGGCAATGAGTTGAAACGACACAGAGGAATCATACGGCCGGGTCTCAGGGCTTCGATTTGATCTCAGCCTTCGTTGCAGTTCCTTTCAAGCCCAACAGGGACCAAATCCTCAGTGAAGCTTGGCCAAGCGAAGAGTTTGAGCAAGGATTCAATTAACTTACGAAAACAAGAAGCAATCCTACAGACAAACAGATACACGTTGCTTTTTCCAAAAGCAAGGAGACGGACACCAGCAAAGCTCAAGCATTTAGAGAGAGAGAGAGAGTGCGGCTCCGTCTGTGGCTGCCTTCAAGAGTGGCTGCTATATGCCAAGATACTCTGTGCCAGCAACCGTAGGGATACTCGTGGCACGGAGACGCGCCCGGCAGGCCCGCTGCACCTGCACGGAAACTGCAAGGAAATTCACAAAAAGCTCCAGAGTGCTCGATGCAAAAGTTCTCCAACATCCCCTGCTTTGCGGTCCCGGTGTGAGCTGAAGTGACGCAGAAGCATTAGTAGTAGGAGTTCATGTACTTTTAAACAAGAAACTGTATATAGAGGGTCCAACACTATCCAAGAGTAGAGTCTTGAGTCTTGAATGTCTTTAGTGACCGTCTCTCATTTGGGCTCCAGGTGATCAACCAAGACCTCCCAAGACCTCTTAGTTTAGAGAAAACACTTTGAAGTTTCAGGGTGATTTTCAGCTTGTCGAGTCTGTCGATTCTACAATTCAACTATCTCCTGCAGGTCTGGCTGGTGATCAAAGTGTGATCCAAGGCACCTTCGCAGCAAATGGAACCAGCGCTGCAACAAGCAAAGCTGGTGAGGAGGCGCCCTTGCGTTCAAAACACGGCATAACTGGCACAACATGGCACAACACTACCTGTCACTACCTGTGCGAGATGGTTGGATCATTTGAATCTCTCACTGTACAAATGACCCGGTTCACAGCTGACATGCTCTTGGTTGCAGGCTCGAAATGGCCATGACCCATGAAGGCCTGGCAGCCCGCAGTCCTGCCTTTGCTTGGCTAAAATGCCAAAGTATTTTGACAGGTATCGCTGTTCACTCACCATGTTCCGACACACTTTGCTCCGCGCTCAAGCCATCGGTTGTGCCTTTGCCCACCGGAGCAGGTGGGGGTCGCGGCACGTCTGCCTCAGTTCCCTTCCCTTTTTCCAGCATGTACACATTGACATGTGTTGGCATTCGGTTTGAAACAGCAGTTTGAAATTCTTAAATTTCAGTAGGCATGCCGTAGCCACTGCACAAACAACAAAATTAATGTAATGTATCTTCAGAAGAAATGCGGATCTCTTGCAGGCCTTTAAACTTTTCCTGCTTTGAAGGATTTTGGAAACCTATTTGTCGTTCCCAACCTCTTCAATACCCTACAGGATGTCTGGAGTCTAGAAGCATTCCTTACCAAACAGCAAATTCGAATCTGTTTGACCTCGTCTGAAAGTCCAAAAATGTTTGGTCCAAGCTGAGGCGGGTACCAATGCCGCAAAATATTCAATGGAGGACATGGCGGCACAGTTTGGAGATTGGAACTCAGAGTGCCAAATCGTGCGTCTCTGTACATCTTATTTTGAGCAGCAGTTGCTTGATTTGTTCGCCTTTGCCAGTTGCCACTCTATACTTGTTTGACACATTGGTTCCAGCTTTGTTTAATGATTCGCCTCTCTTGGCTTGGAAAAGGTACCGTGCTTTACTTCAAGAAACCAAGATGTCATCTCTCCCCTTATCTTTTATCTTACAAAGTCGGCTGGAAAACAAAAAGCTGACGCCACTTGCGAACGCCTCCTGTCAGTTTGCGAACCTTGCTACAAGATCCACAAGGTGCTCAACATGTTCTTGACAACCTTGACAAGCACTATTCACTATTCAATTCACTATTCTTATCAGTGGCCCCTTCCCTGGCTCGAACCGAAGCAGGACAAGGCCGCGCGTTGCTCACACCCAAAGCAAAGTGACCAAGGTTCCGTTGATTTTTTTTAATTTGTGCAATCCTTTGAAGATGACTCCACGGAAAGCTCTTCTCAGCTGCTTACACATGCTTACACACTACGCTTTCCACCAGCAGCACTCCATGCTTCCCACCATGTAAGAGCCCCTTTCTACCATTCCCTTTGAACTTTGAAGTCTTCCCTGATTTGTTGTTTTCAGCCTGAGGCATTCTCGAGATAACTTTCTCTTTGCACTGAAAACTTTAAAACTCCAAACTGCATAAATAATCATAAACATGGATATAATATATATATATATACATATGAATAATGTTACAAAATACATATGTAAGTACTGCAAAAGGACTGCACCTCGCTCTGCCGCTCTGCCCATTTTCTCTCATCGATTTCTCCAGTAATCGAGACTGGCTTCCACACCATGACCTCAGATTGCTACATGAGCCATGGCAGCCATGGGTTGTGGCACAAGTGGTGTCGGCATGTGTCGGCTGTACCCATCGGCTCCACTGCAAGAAACCTGTGACTGGGCATACTTACGCGGATGAGCCTGGCTGTGTTGCCGGCCTGGCTTCGGGATCATGAGTACGTTCGAAAACCAGCAGCTAGTCAGCATCTTGAAAACATTTGAAAACCTTGTTTCTCTTCGAACTCTGTCAAGCGATATCCGAAGTGACTGAAAGTTTTGTTTCCCGCCTCATCAGTTGGAGTGTGAGGGCCATATCTTTTGGTGATCTCGGACAGCTTGCGAAAATGCTGATATAGAGCAAATCGGGCAGCTTCGGGGACAACAGCTTCATTTGTCCTTGTCACTCTTTTGCTGCGAGACTTGCTCAGTGCTGTGCTGTTTCTAAGCGAATCTCATTAAACAAACAAACTATTAAACTGGTTTAAACTGATTTAAACTGTTTTAAACTTATTCAAACTGATTTAAACTGTGCCTCATTGTGCCTCTGTCACTGAGGTTCTCACACGCGCTATACAGCTGATGCCGCTGGGCTCACTGGACCTGAAAGGTTTGGATCACGCCAAAGTTTTTTGTATTTTTTGTGTTTTTCGTTACAGACTCCAACTGTCAACCTGCATCGTTTCACACTGTCAACTGACTGTCAACTGACTGTCAACATAAGTCAAGGCCAACGTGATTAAAGTAATCCCACCTAACATGAGTAGCCTGACCATATCATATTCTAGGCTTGTCTAGGCTCAAGCCTCTGAGACACATAGTAACTAAATTTAGTTCCGTTGAGGGATTGTCTCCGTGATGTGAACGACTGTGGATCACTCGCATCGAACCCAAAACGATGCAACATTGCAACCGTTCAACTGCCTCCAAAAGGGGATGCATCGTATCTTAGGTTTGATTCCTGCCCTGAGACTAAGGCAACGGTGTTCTATATTGATGACTGGCGTTTGCCTCACAACCTCTCCAAACTATATACACTTGATTATCTGAACGGCTCACAATGTGAAGATCCGAAGAAGAAGGCTCTTGTTTGTCTGGGGACAATACAGCAGCATACTTAGTTGCTGTGCTCTGGCTAAGGCCTGCAAGATCAGAGGCTACTGTAAGTAGTGGCTGCCAAACAGAACATTAAAATGCAGCACCAACTCCACAATGGTATGAGGCCGCAATGATGCGCTGTGCACAGGCTTACCAACTTTGCAACTTTGCAGGTGTCTCGACTGTATTCTGGCTGTGCTTGCCTTGCACATAACGTAGGCATGCCTGGGATTTTGCTGGGTGAGGAAAGCTCAATCAAGCTGATGAAAATTAAAGAGCAAATCAAATATATCATATCATATCATAATCATATCATAATCTACAAAACAATGAATATAGAATAGATTAATCATGCAGTGAGGCTTGCAATGAGGCATTCTGCAGGCAAGGTCTGGATGATTCAGCCTTCGAGAACAGGTTGCCTCGAGCAGGATTGGCATCTGCCTTCTGCCGAGGCGGCCGAGGCTGTCGTGTTATGAAGATGGCTTCAGATGGCTCAAGTTTATGGCTACTATATCATTGTAACCATTGTAATATCATGTGTATATATATAATAATAATTATTATTATTATATCATGTATATATATTGACTTCTGGATTCTGGTTTTGTTGGCTTGGATGGTCTGACCTCGTAAACCATGCAAAATCCACGACTGAGTGGCCGAGTGGATACTTTGGGTATAGAGAAACACTGAATAGAACCATACAGTATCCGTTAATCGGCTACTGGCGACTTCATGTACATGTACAGCACTTTCGTTTACATTCTTTTCTGACCCCTTGAGCCTTTGGTGCGTCTTGCATCATGATTTGTGTCTCTGAGTGCATGCGAATCGCCCAACTGCCTCTCCATTTCTCTAACCCTCACTTACAACCATCAACGGGAAGGCTGGCTCTTCTACGACCTTCTGTGGGCTGCCTGCTTCTCATCCTTCGCTCAAGCAAGACAGCCCTTGCAAGCCGAACAACCTCAGTTGAAAATTATATGAGCTGCAATCAAGGCTACAGTCATGAAGCTGAAAACAAACACCAGGTCAGCTACAAGTATGATGAAGACAAGTCTAGACTTGACAAGTCTTTAGTTTCAAGGCATCAGTTTGGTGGTGTGTACTGTCTTTGCAACTCCAACGAGCCCAAAATAAGATTGCAAAGCAGTCAATATAAGAACATGCAACTTTGTCAACCGCGTTCGACCGAGTTCGACCGAGTTCGACATGTTCGACCTTGATTTTCGCTGACCATTCTCAGTTTCTATGGCAGCTTGGCCTCCGCGCATCCGCCGTAGCCGCCACCCGAAGGGGTGGAACCGAACTCCAGACGGTCCAAGGATCGTCATCCACTGGAGCAGAGTGAAGTACAAAAGGCTTGAGAAAGCGACACGTAGAGTATCAATTCTTGTCAAGATGTATCAGGCATTATCAGGTTAGTTGCTGTGGCATGCTTTGTGAAGGACATCAACCCAGAACCAGCATGCCCTGTCAAATAATTGGAAAGGGATGTAAAAGGCATGTGATATGATCCACAAATAGCGTCCACAAATCTTGGGACATTCAATTATTCTGTGCATGTGGGCAATTGCTTCGTGTAGTAGAAGAATTTACCTCTACAGTAAGTAGTCTTCGAGTTTCCCTCCCCAGCAGAAGGTGGCGTCATGAGACGAAGCATAATGTGCTGTAGCTACCTCGCATCTCCCAAAAATGCCATTAGCCCATATCCTAACACAACACAAAGGAAGTTCACTCAAGATTCATTATAGATCATTATAGCATATGATTGGTGTGCATCAAAAATGTATTGGTGCTATGCTTTCCCGGCACCTGAAGCAGGTGCAACAAGGAACCTGATTCCACGAAGCGCTTGTCCACGCCCTGGCAGTGCACGTGGAACGACTTTCGAAACAATGCTAGATGAACATTGGCATATTGCAAAATATTTGTGGTCGGTGTCCATCTACTCTGTCGCATGTAATCACCACACCAAAGTCAACATGGAATTTCCAAGCGTGGACTGCACAGCGAAATGCTACGGAGTTTGTGATGCCTTGGTTCTGTTCGCGCTGCGCTGCAGAAACCTAGCAAAAACGACGAACCCTCAATGGTCGAACCCACTTTTCACACCAAACGTCGCTCATTCACTGAGGACTCAGCAAGGTCAAATGTCAACAACAATTACAGGTGGTGTGAGACTCTCAAAAACCGATGTGGAAGAAGTCTCGCTCGTGCAGCTGTTTTCGTCAATTTGGCTGGGCATGCTGTGTAATGCCTGTCAGCCTGTCAGCAGGTATCCTGTACATTGTACCCGAATTGGAACTCTTGAAATGTAATCGCTAGTATAAATTCAACGCTTTGGGATTTCAGTCCAGACGCATCTTGCGCCACGCTGTTTCTGTGTTCCGTTCTTTCACTGCACTTGTCTGATTTCGCAGCGCAATTCGCCCATACCCTTAAATCGCGTTCTCCTGCAACAAAAAACGGGT
Organism: Cladocopium goreaui; assembly: GCA_947184155.2. Lineage (NCBI taxonomy): Eukaryota > Dinophyceae > Suessiales > Symbiodiniaceae > Cladocopium > Cladocopium goreaui. Next base: position 29,095 of record CAMXCT020001442.1, on the reverse strand, counting down.
TTGAAACGAAGAACGAAAAACATAATTAGTATGAGAGAAGCATGAACTATCGAGCGGCATGAAAACTCCTGCACTGCTGCTTGCGCCACAGAAGGGCCCGTGGGTTCCTTCGAGCGAAGCTGCCAATTTCATGGCAACAACTAAGAGACCAATGCGAGTTCCGTTCAGTTTCGTGGCAGCTGAACAAACTGGAAGAAGTTTGCAGTAAACTCTGCCGAGGTACTTATGTAGCAGTGCATAATATCTTATATATCAGTAGTACCGCACAAGGCGGTGGCGGAAGTTGCAATGATAGGACACTATAGGAGAGGTGAGTTGTTGTGATGCATGGATGGCAAAGCGAATCCACTGGAGTGGTTCCAATGGTTGCGGTGGTCGCCTCACCCGCAACTGCTGGATGTAGTGTGGTGTAGCGCAGTTGTAAGTTGTAGTGTAGTGGAGTTGCAGTTGTAGAGTAGTGTGGTGTGGCGTGGTGTAGTGTAGTGTAGCGTAGTGTATTGTAGTGTAGTGTAGTGTAGTCTGGTGTAGTGTAGTGTAGCGTAGCGTCATGTAGTGCAGTTGTAGTTTGTAGCTGCAATTGTACTAGTAACTGTAGTTGTAGTTATAATGTAATTAGCATAGTGTGCTGCAATGACTGTAGTGTAGTGTGGTGTGGTGTGGTGTGGTGTGGTGTGGTGTGGCGTAGTGTAGTGTAGTGTAGTGTAGTCCAATAATATAGTGTAGTGTAGTGCAGCGTAGTATACTGTTTTTGTATTTGTAGTAGTAATGTAGCGTAGTGGTGTAGTAGTTGTAGCCGTTGTTGTAGTTGTAGCCGTAGGTGTAGTTCTAGCTAGTTGTCCGTCTATCTATCTGCAAGCTTGAAAATGAAGCTAGTCTGCGAGACTTCCTGAGTTTTTGACCTTGGCAGCATCAAAAACGCAGGAGTTCTCCGAGACTTCCTGAGTTTTTGAACTTGACAACGTCAAAAACAAAGCAATTCTGCGAGACTTCCTCAAGTTTCGAAGTTGACAACATCAAAAACGAAGCAATTGCAATTGTGCGAGACTTCTTTCAGAAATGAAAAGTTGAGTGCAGAGCTGACGCCCTCGTACCAATGCGTTTGGTGTTTTTTCACTCCATCTGTGCAAAGCGCTGCGCCTGCCACCGAAAAGTGATGCCAGGTCATACGAAGTGCTGCACCTGTCACACAAATTCATCTTCCCAAAACTGAAGATCTGATGCTCCAAAATGCAACCCCTCTCAGGAAATCAGCGCCCGGACCTCCTAACATCTCTGGTAAAAATGTCTCTTGTACTGCGCCTGCCACGGAAAATGCATCTTTGCAAATCCTCTTCAAATGCCCCACGCCTGCCATCGATTTTGGAAATGCAACAAAACCCGCACGTTTTGCTCACTTTTTGACAAGGTGCACAATCCCTTGCCCCTGCCATGCGAAACGAAATCTGAACGTCCAAAAGTGGTCCGAACATGTGGTGCTTTAACATTTTGACTTGGAAATGTGCTTCGCGCTACAATGACGTACACTTTTTCGACCGCTCAATTCCTAAGAGCTCTCCGAAGCTGAGGTGCTTTCTACATTTTGACCTCGCAATGTGCTTCGCGCCACAACGGCGTGCACTCTTTCGACATCTCAACTTCCAAAAGTGGTCCGAGCATGGTGTTTTGTGCATTTTGACTTCGAAATGTGCTTCGTGCCACAACGGCGTACACTTTTTCGATATCTCAACTTCCAAAAGTGGTCTGAGCATGGTGTGTTTTATACCTCTTGGTTTCGAAATGTGCTTCGCGCCACAACGGCGTGCACTTTTTCGACATCTCAACTTCCAAAAATGCTACGAGAATGGTGTGTTGTCTACATTTCGACTTCGACATGCTTCGCGCCACAACGTCGTGCAATTTTTCATCTCTCATCTGGCCAGATGGCTCCGCACCCGCCGCTTTAGCGAGCATGCTTTTCGACCCTCCGGAGCGACAAATCATTGGAAAAACACAGTGAATCGCGACTTTTCTAACTTTCGGCGCACCTGCATCTTCTTTCCTCTGACTCTTTCTCTTCTTTGATCTTCTTTCTTCTTCTCTTCTCTTCTCTGACTCTTTCCCCCCGGCTTTTCCATCTGTCCATATTGTCGGAAGTTTGACTTCTAAACTTGCTTCGATTATATGTTTTTTACACGTCCATCCATCTATCTATCCATCCTAAGATGAATTCAATATACTAATATATTGGGAGGTGAGACAAAGCAAATCAGAAAGCGCCACTGAGGTTAAAGCCACGTGGAAACTCTCCCCACGAAGAGCCTGAGCGTGAACGCCAGTGGATTCTCAGAAGTGTGACGATAGAAGTATGTCGTGGCTGCCATGGTGTGCCAAAGCCGGCTGCAACAATTCCAACATTATCACTCCATGCCTTTTGACGTTCAATCACTAGAATCTCTATAGAGTTCACTTGATCAGAATCCTCACAGCTGAAGCTGCAAAAAAAGTTTGCCTGCTGAGGCCTATCGACCTGTCATTCTGCAAACCACAGTGATACCTGTTGATTTGGTTTATATGTGATTATATACTGATAGTTTATTCCCGCATTCACATGTGATTACTACTTCTCCACTCCGCAGTGCTTCAAACTATACAAAGACTCAATACAGGCAAGTGTGAGGGCCCGGATGGTTGAGTCCCCGGAGGATTGGGTCCGTGTAATTTAGGATTGATGGGAAGCCAGAACCATTACCCGGTTACCCACAGTCTTTGCAAGAAACTTAGCTTCATGTTTCTGTTTTGTGCATCCATACAAGTAGTAGGCTGTCAATGGCTGTCATAACATTTGGGAATAGATTGGATCCACTTGCAACACCTTTGCACCGCATGATAGAAAAATATCTGAGCAATCGTCAACGTGATTCTTGGGCCGTTTTCTTTGTTGCTCTGCGCCTTTGATGCAAAGGCATCATTGCGCACGCAGAGTCAGTTGCTCCACACGACTCCCTGGGATTCCACACCATTGGAACAGTGTCATGTCCGGATACATCCTGAAATGCTGCACAGGAAGGGGGAGGGCAGATGGGAAGGTTTTCCAGATATTCTCAGCCAAAAAGGGCAAGCTTTGATACAAAATGGAACAAAATGATTCAAAAATGATACAATCCAGGTTCTACAAGAAGGACCCTACAACTACCGGGTAACTACTGCAACGTTTGCTTCCAAAGGTCATGAGCAGGTTCAAACGGTTCAAACTCTACCGCGTCTGGCGAGTCCACACACAGGCCATGTGGAGCCAACCTGAGATCACACACCGTTCTCCATTGCAGTGGCTGCATATAATATCCAAGAGCCCAAGAGCCAGAAATCAAAGATTTCTAATCATTCAGTGCATTCAGATACATTCAGATACATTCACATTCTTCAGGGCTCTCTGTGCAAATGAAATCGATCACATCAAAATTGATGCTGAGGTTCGGTGAAAGGCAGGAACGCAGCAGGAAGCAACAGAGGGCATATCAAGTATTTCAAGACAACAGAAAACAACGGGAAATTACATAGTAGTAAACTAAATCATTCAAAATGTCAGAGCCTGATCATGATGCGGGCGTTGTTTGGCACGCGGAGAAGCTGCGCCTTGTCCACCTGGCAGTGCCGTCCCTGTCTGTAATTGGCTCAAGGAGGGTCACAGTTCTGAGTCTCCCGACTCCTGTCCGTATTAGCAGAGTGGCCTCACCCACGCCATTTGCAACATGTCAAGCAACCAGAAATCAAAACGGAGACATCTAAACATTATCGAAGGAAGTTTAAAGTCAAACTTCCGACAATATGGACAGATGAAGAGCAGAGCAGGGAAGAGGCAGAGAGAAGAGAAAGATGAGAAGAAAGAAGAGTAGAAGAGAAAGATGCAGATGCGAGAAAAGGTAGGAAAGTCGCGAAACACTGCGTTTTTCCAATGATTTGGGGCTCCGGAGGGTGGAAAAGTAGGCTCGCTAAAGCGGCAGGTGCGGAGCCAGCTGGCCAGATGAGAGATGAAAAATTGCACGCCGTTGTGGCGCGAAGCACATTTCGAAGTCAAAATGTACAAAACACACCATTCTCGGACCACTTTTGGAAGTTGAGATGTCGAAAAAGTGCACGCCGTTGTGGCGCGAAGCACATTTCCAAGTCAAAATGTGCAAAACACCGCGGCTTCGGAGCACTTTTAGAAGTTGCGATGTTGAAAAAGTGCACGCCGTTGTGGCGCGAAGCACATTTCCAAGTCAAAATGTGCAACGCACCTCAGCTTCGGAGCATTTTTGGAAGTTGAGATGTTGAAAAAATGCACGCCGTTGTGGCGCGAAGCACATTTGGAAGTCAAAATGTACAAAACACACCAGGTGCGGACCACTTTTGGCAGTTGAGATGTCGAAAAAGTGCACGCCGTTGTGGCGCAAAGCACATTTCGAAGTCAAAATGTTAAAAACACCAGGGGTTCGAACCACTTTTGGAGGTTCGGATGTCGAAAAAGTGCACGCCGTTGTGGCGCGAAGCACATTTCGAGTCAAAATGTTAAAACACCAGGGGTTCGGACTACTTTTGGAGGTCCAGATGTCGCTTCACTTCACTACACTACACTACATTACACTACACTACACTAGAGGACATTACACTACACTACGCTCCACTACACTACACTGCACTACATCACATTACACCACACTACACTACACTCCATTACACTACAACAACAACTACTACTACTACTACAGCAACAACAACCACAACAAAAACAACAACAACAAAAAAAAAAACAACAACAACTACTACTACTACTACTACTACAACTACAACAACTACAACTACACAACTACACCACTACACTCCACTACACTCCACTACACTCCACTACACTCCACTACACTCCACTACACTCCACTACACTCCACTACACTCCACTACACTAAATTACACTACACTACACTACATAACACTACACTGCACTACATTCCGCCACACTCCGCTACACCACACTACATTACACTACACTCCACTACACTCCACTACACTCCACTACACTCCACTACACTCCACTACACTAAACTACACTACACTACACTACATAACACTACACTGCACTACATTCCGCCACACTCCGCTACACCACACTACATTACACTACACTACATTACACTGAATGATACTGCACCACAGATAGACAGGTAGACAGATAGATAGATAGATAGATAGATAGGTAGGTAGGTAGATAGATAGATGGATGGCTAGACAGATTGATAGATAGATAGATAGATAGACAGATAGATAGATAGATAGACAGATAGATAGAGAGACAGTTTTGAGCGATAGATAGATGGAGAGATAGAGAGATAGAAAGATAGATAGGTAGATAGATAGATAGATAGATGGCTAGATAGATTGATAGATAGATAGGTAGATAGAAGGACAGATAGACAGATAGACAGGTAGACAGTTAGACAGATAGACAGATGAAAGAGAGAGGAGGGAGAGAGAGAGAGAGAGAGAGAGATAGATAGATAGATAGAAAGATAGATAGATGGCTAGACAGATTGATAGATAGATAGATAGATAGGTAGATAGGTAGATAGATAGATAGATAGTCAGAAAAAGAGAGAGAGAAAGAGAGGAGACCTCAAGCACCTTTCGGTCCATCAGTGGATTCGCTCTGCCATCCCGGATTCACAACAACCAACCTCTCCTATAGGTTTCCTATTTGTGAAACTTCCGCCACCGCCTTGTGCGGTACTACTGGTAAGACTATGAGTACAACAAAACAGACACAAACCGGACTGGTTACTTTCTGATGCGTATCCCGATGGTTTGAGCCTGTCTTTCTCATCCTGGCTCAAATTGGAAACGTTGATTGATTGGCCATACCGTGTATTGAATGCTTTTTGCATTTGTTTACCAATTTTGCGGGCGAAACCATTTTGGCCAAGCAGGGAGCAGGGCGACCAACATCTTTGCAGCACCAATGAAGCTTTCAACAGCTGGTTGTGGAAAAGTCAAATGTCTTGCAATTTCGGACAAAACTGGCCCCTGGTGATGAGTTAAAAGATGTTAAAAGCATTTGAAAGCATATCTAAAAGAAAAAACTGTTAACCGCATGTATAATACGCATGTGTGGATCGCCATTTCGGCCCGATTCCTTTCATTGGTGCGGCTCTTTGCTCATTGGGCTGGGGCGGGATGGTTGTAAATGCGACACCTCCACTGCCCATTTAAAGCATTTGCTTGTTGGCCAAATCTGAAGTTGAGAAACAACATGTCTAGATCCATAGCATGCACGTGCCAATTTATGTTTTCATCATGCACTGCACTGTCTTCCCGGTGAGATCAGCTCTACATTCACAAGAAGCCTCGAAGGTGAGGTCAATATCTATAAACATCACAAGTGCTGCAGGATTCCTACAATATTTGATGGCCGTATATATGCCTTGTGCCTTGTCCAGATTTGTTTCATCGATTGTTATGGCAGATTTGGGTTCCTGACGCGTGGTTCCCGCAACCAACCAGAGGCGAGACCTTGATGCTTGAACCATCCCTCCAGACCCAAAAGTGAGCGAAATACAAAGGTACTGAAAATCTAAAAAAAACACTCTCAAAACCTTCTCAAAGCAGAATACCAAGTGGCCGTGAAAAGGCAAGGGCATTCGAACTGATCAACTGATCATGAAGATCCATCATGCAGATCCATGCAGATACATCGTGGAGATCCATACGCATCCATACACATCCATACACATCCATGCAGATCCATGCAGATCCACGCAGCAAATGCAAAGAGATGCAAAGAGCAAAAAACAGATGCCAGCACTCATGACAGCAGGTGAACGCGAATGCAAACCCAGGAATCAAACATGCTGGTAGAAAGATGTAGAAAGTAAATATTCTGATTTCTTGAAGATGTGGCAACAAAAGACTCGAAATGCCTGAGAACTCCTAGCAGGCACTTTTGATAAGATGTCACAGAGTCCCAAGTCCCAAACCGTAAACCTCGTTTGCCGGGATGATGTGCTCCACTGCATCCTACACGCGTTTTGGAATGAATTTTAAATTCCGCATGGTGCAGTTATGACCTGGCAAAGCCTGTTGCAGAAACCAGATCTGAGTGGATTTGATTTCTTTCAAGGAAGAAAGCACTTTTGAGAGCAAACTCTAAATCTTCTTTCTGGCACCAATTGCTCAAGGTTTGCAAGTGGCCTCAGCAGTTGGCATGTCTGCATTTCTGGCCAAGTGAACAATGACCTTAGGCACACCGCAGCTCTCTTTCCTCTGATGCTTTCCTGGCAAACTTTGAACATCTTTGACCAGAAACTGTTGGTTCGAAATGGTTTAAATATCTTCAAGAGGCTTATGATATGTCACTTGTGTCCTGTCAAAGCTGTGGCATGCTCTGGCGGCAAAGGCAGCGACTGCAAATCTGAGACCTGCACTGGTTGGTTTGTTTGGTTGTCGATGTGTACCTTTGCTTCCGGGCTTCCGGCTGCATTCAGCATCCGCTTTAAGGACCGGAAATTGGTCCATGCACATGTTGTCTTAGGTGAAGTGTTGGTTTCTGAAGGCACTGCTGGCAGCTGTAAACAAAGTAGAGCTGCCGCAGCTGCCGCAGCTGCCCTCTACCTGGCTCTACCTTTTATACAACAGCGGATACGGTTACCGGTTATCCTGACATGTTTTGGCCCTGTGAGGAGGGCGCAAGCGTCATCCATGGGCTGACTCCAGCAATCCCATCCTAAAACGACGTTGCGGAAACAACGCAGCCACACAGCAGCTGTCAAATGAACTTCAGCGACTCTTTGACATGGATTAAAGGGAAGCGAAGGGAAGGGTCCACAAGTTGTCAATACCAACCTCTCAAATGAAAGCACATGGCACACCTGACTCCAAAACGGGCAGATCTGTATATATATATCTCTCTCTCTCTATTTGTATATATATATAGAGAGAGAGAGAGTCAGCTTTCAAGAGTCCAACTGTTTCGTGCAGGTGTCTTCAACACGACAGATCATTGAAATTTATGTGATTCCTCTGACTTCCAAATTCACTGCAAATGGATGCAAATGGTGACACGTTTTCTAGTCCTGGAGGGCACGGCTTGGAAAACTACCCATGGCAACGGCTTGCTCGGCTGCAACTGACTCACTGAGGCTGAAGTTGTTCTACCTAACTCTCTCCAGTTCAAAGGGTGCGTGTCCATAATCTTTGCCCTCCGGTCCAAGACATTACACATATCGCCAACCTTGATTGCTAAAGCACTGCTAAGCACTTCCAAACCCCTTCATATTGTTTTACAGCGATCTGCCTGAGCCTGGCTTCTTTTCACTACTTTGATGAGCAGACCGTTTATATTGTCTTCTAATCTGTTCTTATGAACAATCCATGCCTCGGTCCTGTGCAAAGCAAAGCTTTACGATTCTGTGTGGTTTCCTTACTCGACCCATCTTTGTAGGACTCGACACTTTGCACTGGGAACCAATTCGTGAGATTTGTCAGTCTACAGTAACTATACTTTTAACATTTTTTTAAGGAAGTAGTCATCAACTGAAAATTTCCTGCGCATAACACCTTGTAAACCTCTGCATAAGAATGATGAGGGAAGCTTCTAAGGGATGCCGCATGCCAGCAAGGGTTCTAGGTATACCTTTGCAGGGCTCTCTGTGGTACCGCATGACATCTCCAACTTAATTAGCAGAAAAGGCTGCTGCAAAATCTGCAGAAGTGAAGAAGCTAAGTCTTGCATGACATTGCATGACATTGCATGACATCGCATGATACTGCATGATACACGAGAACACCTGTTAGCAAGGTACGGTATTTGCGAGTACGGCAACGTGCTATGGCCTCAAAATATGTTGGCACGAAGCGTGCAGGCTCTCGGAGTGGGCCCGAATTTGCCAGTGCCTCAAGGTGAAGTGCAGAGTTGTCGCCAGAGGCGTTGAAGGCATTGCAAACGTGTCGAAGAGATGCTAAAGTGGCGTCAGATTCCCACAAGCAACTGTCAGAATGAGAGCAAAAATGGCACTGCGATGAATAGCAGAAAACCCTGGCCAAGAAGAGTTTCAAGACCCACACAATGATACAAGCATAATGATTAAGAAGGGATATGTGTATTTATTCGTGCCTTCATATGTTTTAATGCTGATGGATAGCTGGAGCAGTCACAAACTCCATTGTCCGTTGAGCCTTCAGTGCCCTGAAGATAGCTATCGACCCGACTGCCTGCACTGTGACGTAGCTAATCGCTGAAAGTTTGTGGAATTTGACAATCAATTGACTTGGCTGTGATGGTGTGATGGAATGATTGTGTGAAAATTGTTGAAGCTACTAGTATGACCTTTCCTTCCTTGTGGATGTCTTCGGGCAAACAGAAAGGCGTGCGAAAATATAACACAACATGTGGACACCGGGCATCAGAGAACCATGTAGAATCAAGGCTTTCTTTCAAAGCTTGCGCTGTCAAAAGAACAGAGAATGCATCCAACCAATCGCTGAAATACCCTGAAATTTGGCCCTGCCTCAAGTGCCAAATGGCTTGGCGGCCGCAGCTTTTCTAGCCTTTCACAGAGCTGGAGCGTGTGGATATTCCACTCAGAGATAATAGACAGTGATGAGAATATCACCTGCGCATCAGTATTACAAAGTGATACAAAGCGCAGAGATGTGCAGAGATGTGCAGAGTATCAAGGAATCGAAATCATCGAAGCATTATTTGCTGCGGCGTGGAAGGCTTGTACCAGGTGTGCCGCACGGTGTGCCAGGCCCTTCCAATCTGCTCAGATCCTGGCCATCTCAGCAACTGGCTGTGGCTCCTTGCTGGTCACAGAGAGGAACCCAGGAAATTGCCGTCGAACCGTACAGCCAGATACAGCCAGATACAGCCAGCCCAAGAGGTTACTAATTTAAGGCTAAAGCCTAAAACCAACTTGGTGAACGCTTCAATATGCTTCAATAGACAAAAGAATCCGGCAAGAGGAGGAGAGAAGAAAATGTTCGGGCAACTGGAACCAAGGCATTCTGCAAAGGCGGAAAGCGAAAAACAAAGATATACAGAATCAGATATGAGATGCAAACACTGACTAGGGCCTCCGGAAAGCAGATTCATCCAAAAATGGCTCAATCTGCCAAAACTATCCAACAATCAGACGGACAATGCATCTAAATTCCAATTCGGAAAATGCGAAGTTTTTGATATAAGTGCATATCCAGACTCGAAATTCAAACAAATTCAGGGATATAAACGGGCGAATCCCTGACATGGGAAGCAAGCCAACGATGCAAGAGTTGAAGGCTATCCTAGTCATACTGGTACACAGTCCCATGTACATGACCTTTCAATACCTTTCATTCGCATGATTTGCGAGCTGTGTGCATGGCCCCCATTTCCTTCTCCACAGTGTCCTCAGCGGTTCTGCAGTACCATACAGGGCACCTTATGCAGGCAACAGGCCACGCACATCGCGGAGCAGAAGGCTTACAAGCAAAGGATAAGTTGTTCCCAACAAGCCGTACATGTTGCCCGCATTTGCCCGCTGCATTTTGCCACCGCATCGACTGTTTTTGGCTCACTTTGGAACCTGGAAAGTCTTGGCTATTTGGCCAAGCCAAAAGCGTATGTGATGAAAAGGGACATGGCTCTGCCTGGAGTCTGAATAATAGGTCCATCAAAGGCATCAGTACGAGAACCGAAACGACGCCAAGGATGTCCTTTTCTGAGGGCAGCCTGTTCAGCAATGGAAATCCTTCGTTGGCTCAGTCAATGCGCTTGTAGACCTGAGAAACATCGAGGGATTCTTGGTGCATTTGGACTATGCATTCTGACAAACATCAGGACTCAACGGGCTGTACAGTCTGTGCACATTAAAGCCAGGTCATAGAAATCATGAAAAGCTGCGAAAAGAAGCTCAGGACTGAGTCTCGAACAAAAAGTGTCGAGCCTTGTACGGAAGGTACCTGGTGTGAGCACGTTGAATCATGAGCAAACATTGTCTCCAGAACCGACTCGTCATTGAAAAAAAATATACAGATCCAAACGCGACAAAGATACTGTGACGGCGGAGCAAACACGCTCTGGCTGCAATGACAGCACTGTGGGCAAAAGCTCGCCTTGGCTGAGTGATAGCGTGGTGAATTGATTGACTCAGATTCTCTCTCAGACTTCAAAGTAGTCGGCCAGGGCAAGATGCATCTTCTGACTTGACATGATACCTGCCTCTTGCACACTAGTCTCACTAGAAAGAACCTTTCATTCTACACAAGCACTTGTTCAATTCATTGGCTTTGGATATTTTGCAAGTCACGAATGCCTTGCCACGCAATGGAGGCATTGAACTGGAAGCCCTGTGCAGTGCGATTGGCAGCATCGGCTTGCTCCGAACCAAACACAGCCACAGCTGTGGAAAAGATCAGCCATTGCTGCATGCTTCGGTTTAGAGTTTAGATGTGACTAGAACAAAAACACGAGAACCACGGCGCAGCTCCGTGGTAAGAGGCGGGGACAAAGACATGGGAAAAAAGCACACAAAGAGGTAATTAATGCGAAAGTCAAGTGCATGTATTTCTGAATGTATGAATGTATGAACGTACGTAGATACACACGTGCACGTGCATGTGCATGCATGGATGCTTGCATGGATGCTTGCATGGATGCTTGCATGGATGCTTGGATGGATGGATGGATGGACGGACGGATGGATGGATGGATGCTTGTATGCATCTATGCATGGATGCGTGGATGCATGCCATGCAAGTATGTATGTACGTACGTAGGCAGGTATGTATAAAAGCCGTTTAGCACAGTCCTGTGCTTTCGTTGTAAATACTTGCGCTGATAACATGCAGTTTAACACAGTGGCTCACTTTACATAAGTGTACCGAGCAAGTATTTTGGCAATGCTGCGCACCTAAGTCATTCGGGATGTGGCTACAAGGCCAAAATGTTTACGAGCGAAGCTCGTTCCTTAGCCCAGCCAAGCCACTTGCCTGCCGATGATGCTCTGTGTAATTTGTCAATAAAGAGTAATAAAGGATCATGTGCCTTTTCTGATCAAGCTGGAAGTGCGACCAATGATCTATTGCTAGGAATGAAGGGAAGTCCTTCTGCGTTTCCTTTTGGCCAATGGCCAGGGGAGGTGTAGGGCCAGCAACCAGGTATCGTTCTGAAAGGCACACTTTCAGGAATAATGTGTCAGCCACCCAATACCATCAGGCAGCAGTAACCTTGAATCATTTGTTGGCTCGGATTCTGGCTGTCTCTGTACGTCTCTGTTTCTCATGTCTCATGTGCCTCGCACCAATTGCCCGTAGGACAAAGCGGCCTTACTTGTTGGCTGTAAACCATCAGCTCCAAAATGCCACCTGGAAGCAACATTTTAGGCAACATCCTGGTCAACATCACATAATCTAAAACAAACGCAGCAGACTGAGAAGTCATCATTCCGTGCGACACCTCTTCGTCAGCTCTACTTTGAAAAGAAACCTGTTTTCCAAGCAAGACATCTAACTACCGGATTCTCCTTGCACTTTTGGTTTGTACTGTGTGTCTGCAAAACACATTTGGACAAAGCACTAGTTTTGAACATGTTCTCACTAAATTGGTCTCAGAACGAAGAGGAGCCCTAAGTTTTGGAAGAGAAGCTTGCCTCTGCGCAAGAGCTTAAGCAATTGTTTCAGGAGCTTCACGAAATCTGCAGAGGACATATCCTTGTACAGTAAATTGTTCCTGCAGGCACAGCTGATCATGGGAAAAAAAATGACATACATTTCTACTCTGTGGAATCTGGTCGTAATTGTACGGTATATAATTAAGTGCGAGGAACATCATGTGGGTATGATTCAAATTTTGGGCACCAATGAAACGACTCCTCCTATTGCCATTTGAAAGATTTCTCAAGTGTTAGTCCATCCAATAAAGGGGGTACATGATTTTGAGCCGCTGCCAGGCTGCCATGTGTATTTTTCTTGTGTGTGAACCCGACTGTGCTGGCTAGTTTCGCTAGGACCAAATCAAATCCTTCGGCTGGGAGGGCGCCATATTCCTCGGCGAGCAACATTCTCTGAAAGGCTCCACTGGTGATTTCAGTCTGACAAGCTTAGTCTTTAAGCGACACATTGGTTGATGTTCATTGAAGAGCCCCATGGCAATCTGAAAGGATTGCAGCTCGATCGGAAATTTAACAAGAAGTAAAGTCCAGAGTTCTTTGATTTTGCTTACAGTAGATTGGAGGCGGGCAAGTATGGTATCATTTCATGGTCAAAGAGACTCTTGGCGGTTCCTGAAATCTTGAAATTAAGATAAATTAGGTATGTTGCCAAGCTGTAGGTGGTATGTAAATAATTAGTCAGTTTTGATACATGTCATCAAACAGGAGCAGCCTTGAGCTCTTAAGCACTTGCCCGTTTCTCTCATTGACGGACCTGACTCACTTGCAAACCTTTTACCTCGCCCTGGTTGGAAGCTCTTTGTGAAGTTTGGAAGTTGAAAGATGTTTAATATGGAAAAAATGAAAGTCGCAGAGAGCAAGCTTGCTCAAGCAGCCACTTGCAGCCACTTGCTGCGGTTGCTGCAGCCACTTGCAGCCACTGGCTCAAACTGCCAATCTGCAAGTCGGCGCAAGTGGCTGCAAGTGGCTGCACGTGGCTGCAAGTGGCTGCGGGGTGAGTGTCTGCCAGTGGCTGCAAGTGGCTGCAAGTGCAAGAGGCTACCAGTGGCTGCAAGTCGCTGCAAGTGACTGCAAGTGGCTGCAAGTGGCTGCAAGTCGTAGCTTGTGGCTGCAAGTGGCTGCAAGTGACTGCAAATGGCTGCAAGTGATTGCAGCTGTCTGCAGCGAATCGTAACGATTTGCAGCTATGTTCCATTTTGAAATATAATTGCTTTATGGATTTTACTTTTTTTCAAGACTGTCTGTAGTAGAGGGCTAGCAGCCACCAGCAGCAGCTACCCGTCCCCATTGCAGCATAGGTATAAAAGGTGTTTTCGGCAAAAAAACGTCTCAGAGGGCCAGATTGTTTGTATTTGAGGAGCGCCCACTTGCAGCCAGCGAACTTACGACTACCTGCTAAGTAACTTTTGTTGTTTTTTTTATAATGGTTTAGCTTAGCCGGTGTCTAAGAAGCGTGGTTAGTAAGTCGCCGTTTCGCGACTTATAACACCTTTAAGCGTGTCATCGCTTTGGTTGTTGATCATTTCATCATTGATGTAAAGGGCGTTTTTTCATGGGCGGAGGTTAGAGTTCCATAGCCATATCAACGTTATTTATTTTTATAAATTAGGCTCTGCTGAGTTTTGAAGTTGAATCCCTTGTATCGTTCGGTAGCTCTCTCCTCTTACCGCTGCACCTATCACGGGCTTCTTTTCATAAAAAACACTTGCTAGTCTACCTTGTTCATGCCTTGTCAAAATCATCAAACCACAGACGAAAACAAATACGCATAAACTAACATGTCTCCCACTTTTTTCACAGCGACACTGGACGTGTCCACAGCAAATGGTTGAAATTTTGGATCATCAGCTCCACAATCACATGCGCCAGAGGCAGTGCCTGATCAACTGGCTACGGGCATTTTTCAAGGAAGTCCAAGCAAAAGCTCGTGCGTCATCCAGGGACACACTGCAAAGATCGGCAGCTGTCTGCAATATATACTAACTGTTCAAATTTGTGTTTTCCAGGATCTCAAATGCCGTTCGCTGCGCTCGCAAATCATTCTGATCAATGTATGACTGGACACCGAAGCCGCACCAATTGTTCGAGCAGGTATTGCTTCCAGTTCATACGTTGGTGCTACACATAAGGGCACAGCCACGATTAATTTTGTTTATTGCACCAAGATTTTTTAACGCAGATTTTAATGCACTACCTTGCAAACATTTAGCATCTCTTGTCCTCCCTTTATCTGTCCATCTGTCTACCTTTCTGTCTGATGTATTCATTTCTGTATGTCTCTTTATATGATCGCTGTGTGGGTGGAAGCTTACTGTGTGGCCGCGGCGTATCTTCCAAACTATTTTTGTACGTGTTGCAGTAGTCTTTTCATGGCGACTGTTTCTACGCGAAGAATTCTCTAATTTACTTTCTCCATGGGCATGCGGCATGGATGCAAGAGTTTATTCATGCGACTACATCATTGTCCTTGTCTCCAGTAGCGCTTCCAAGTCGACGATTTGCCGCACCAGTTCAAGGTTTTGTGCCTCCAAGTGCCAAGAGCTGTAGTTGTTGTGAGTATGGTAGGTCCGAGTTGTCATTATCATGACCAAGTCTCAGGCAGTCATCACCAATGCGGGCTGCCAGTGCATCCCTCAGAACCTTCGTAGGTGTCGAGGAGGTATCGGCAGGTGTCATGCCAGGTTTTCCTGGCCGCGCAGCTGGTATGAATAGATGTGTGTGGGTTTAGTCGCTGTGTCATGGCGTTGTCATTCCATCGTTGACTTTCATTTCTTTTGTGCTAGTTCCAGCAGGCCATGCATTTCTATTTCTGCTGAGATCAACTATATTAAATCAAGACATGTATATCAGAAGTGAAACCAGCAACAATAGTCTGAGATCAAAGAAAGAAATATCCAAGACACATCTGTCGCAGCACTCGGATGGCTAGTGCAGACTTTCCGCCTGCGATTGCATACGCACGGTAGTGGTCTTCAGGTGGAAGTTCCATCCCCATGCCCATGGCTTGTTGCAGGCATCATGTCAAGTCATCTCTTTCCTGCGGCTTATTGGTATATGTTCTGACTGGTATACTGTATACTCATCAGGCCTCAAAACAGACTGGTCTATGTCAGAACTGGGTGGCCGCGTACGCTTGCCCCAAGCACTTGCGATGTTTCGTTTTGACTTCTCCACGGAGTTCCATCATGAGTTCAAAACTGGTAGCAGCAAGTAAATCATAGTAAATGTTTGCAAGCATAGGAAATCTCAATCGGATGCTGCTGTCCTGGTGACCTGCACAATCGAACCCCACAGCGGCGTCATGTCCCGCATGGCAGATAATGCCGTCCAGGTCTAATGGCTCCATTGGATAGAGTCCAAAATAATCATCACCAACTCTGCGTCCTGTGGCGCCTTTGGTTCAATCTCGAACTTGGCATTGTCGGCATTGACTAGCTGGCCACAGCAGTCATAGATTGCATTGACAATGAAATCATTATACAATGAATATCCAAGTTACTGGGGTAAACCCAACCTAAAGAAACTGCCTCCAACAAATGTTTATTGCTGAGTGTCTTTCTATTTTGCATTCATGGAATCATGACCATCCACCACAACTTCCAAGCCTCCGTCAGCAACGATCCGCGAGTTATTGGCTGTGGAAACAGAGGATTCCAACACACTCTGCGTAATGGTGTAGTAAACAATATCCAATGTACTGTACAAACCTGTTTAGGACATACAAAGGTCTAGATCTTTACGATTTCGGAAGAATATCTAGAGCCATCTTGTTCTCACCTTTTTGTAGCTCTTCCGGAAGGCAATGTAATGACATAAGATATTGTGCTGTTGCCTTGTTGTGCTGTCAAGCTTCATGTCAAGCACCTGGAGCCATCTTTCGGGCAGGCACTTGCATCATAAAAGGTTCCATCTTGAGGAACATCACAATATCTCTCGACGAAACAGAAGGAAAATTGCCACTTGCTTCGACGAATGCTACGTTTCAATCTTTCTGGGGAATTGGTATAACATCGTTCTTTGGTCTGCGGAATTCGCTACGACTTGTCTCGCAATATTCTATCATTCCTTAGGACTTGGCAGCTCCCGCATTCAAATCTTGAAAAAAAAGAGAATGAGTGGTGGCAATGCGTGTCCGGACGTGGCTCGACGCTGATACGCTGAGTAGCTGAAAAGGTTGCAACCTTGCATAGGGTAGTACGCTGATACGCTGATACGCTGTTACGCTGTTACGCTGTTACTGGACACTACTTGCGTCAGCAATGGAAAGAAACGTAAAAATCTACAATGACGCTTTTTTTTCAAGATGGCACGTTCCTGCAGATGGCTACAAGTCGCTGCAGATGGCTGCAATCACTTGCTGCCACGTGCAGCCACTTCCAGTCACTTGCAGCCACTTGCCCAAGCAGCCATTTGCAGCCGCAAGCAACCACTTGCAACCACTTGCAAACCACTTGCAACCACTTGCAACCACTTGCAAACACTTGCCCAAGCAGCCACCTGCAGCCACTTGCAGCAACCACTTGCCCAAGCAGCCACTTGCAGCCACTTGCAGCCACTTGCAACCAGTTGCCCAAGCAGCCACAGGCAGCCACTTGCAACCTTTGCAGAGACTTACAGCCACAAGCAACCACTCGCAACCACTTGCAACCACTTGCAACCACTTGCCCAAGCAGCCACTTGCAGCCACTTGCATCCACTTGCAGTCACTTGCAGCCTCAAGCAGCCACTTGCAGCCACAAGCAACCACTTGAAAACCACTTGCACGCCACTTGCAACCACTTGCCCAAGCAGCCACTTGCAGCCACTTGCAGCCACTTGCAGCCACTTGCAGCAACTTGCAGCCACTTGCAGCAACTTGCAGCCACTTGCAGCCACTTGCCCAAGTAGACCTGGGGCCACCTGCAGCCACTTGCAGCCACTTGCAGCCACTTGCCCAAGTAGACCTGCGGCCACCTGCAGCCACTTGCAGCCACTTGCAGCCACTTGCAGCCACTTGCAGCCATTTGCAGCCATTTGCAGCAACTTGCAGCCACTTGCCCAAGTAGACCTGCGGCCACGCAGCCACTTGCAGCCACTTGCAGCCACTTGCAGCCACTTGCAGCCACTTGCAGCCACTTGCAGCCACTTGCAGCCACTTGCAGCCACTTGCCCAAGTAGACCTGCGGCCACCTGCAGCCACTTGCAGCCACTTGCACCCACAAGCACCCACAAGCAGCCGCAAGACCCAACAAGGAGCCACAAGCAGCCACTTGCACTTGCAGCCAGTTGCAGCCACCTGCAGCCACTTGCGGCCACTTGCGGCCGCTTGCAGCCACTTGCAGCCACTTGCAGCCACTTGCAGCCACTTGCCAGTGGCTGCAAGTGGCTGCTTGTGACCGGCTGCAAGTGGCTGCTTTTTTGAAGATCAAATTGCTCACCTCCTTCGCCCACAATGGAAAGTCATGATAGGCCATGCCTTCTGACACCTTCAACGAAATCAAAAATGAACTCCCAGCCAAGGGTCACTGAAAACTTGCGCTCGGTGTCTGAGGCGCTGCTGAGCCCGCTGCACGACAAACGGGTCCAAGTCATAACCAACTACTTGAGCAGTAGGAAACCGATAGAGTGCCTCCTGCTGGTAGGGTCATTCAGTCATTCAATTGTCTGAACAAGTGGAAGTAACATGGAAAAGGCATTACAGAATACTACAAAAGGATGTTGATGGTGCCAAAGTTGAGGCTACGTAAAGAGGTATTGCATGCGCCGTATTCTGTCATGAAGGGTCAAACCGAAACATGATGCTCATGAAATAGAGACGCGTGACAAAAGGAATGAGTGGAATCAAAAACGAGGCCGATTGGGAGCTACGGCTTCAGTCCTAAATCATTTGGGTTGTACAATTGTACAAGGCGACTTTGCTTTCCTTACCTGCGCCTCATTTGGCACAATACATGCTCGGATTTACTCCATTCTACTCCATTCTACTCCATTCTACTCCATTCTACTCCATTCTACTCCATTCTACTCCATTCTACTCCATTCTACTCCATTCTACTCCATTCTACTCCATTCTACTCCAGTCTACTCCATTCTACTCCATTCTACTCCATTCTACTCCAGTCTACTCCAGTCTACTCCAGTCTACTCCAGTCTACTCCAGTCTACTCCAGTCTACTCCATTCTACTCCAGTCTACTCCAGTCTACTCCAGTCTACTCCATTCTACTCCATTCTACTCCATTCTACTCCATTCTACTCCATTCTACTCCATTCTACTCCATTCTACTCCATTCTACCCCATTCTACTCCATTCTACCCCATTCTACTCCATTCTACCCCATTCTACCCCATTCTACCCCATTCTACTCCATTCTACCCCATTCTACCCCATTCTACCCCATTCTACCCCATTCTACCCCATTCTACCCCATTCTACCCCATTCTACCCCATTCTACCCCATTCTACCCCATTCTACCCCATTCTACCCCATTCTACTCCATTCTACTCCATTCTACTCCATTCTACTCCCCATTCTACTCCCCATTCTACTCCCCATTCTACTCCGCATTCTACTCCGCATTCTACTCCGCATTCTACTCCGCATTCTACTCCCCATTCTACTCCCCATTCTACTCCGCATTCTACTCCGCATTCTACTCCGCATTCTACTCCGCATTCTACTCCGCATTCTACTCCGCATTCTACTCCGCATTCTACTCCGCATTCTACTCCGCATTCTACTCCGCGTTCTACTCCGCATTCTACTCCGCATTCTACTCCATTTTCTACTCCATTTTCTACTCCGAATTCTACTCCGAATTCTACTCCGAATTCTACTCCGAATTCTACTCCGAATTCTCCTCCAAATTCTCCTCCGAATTCTACTCCAAATTCTACTCCGAATTCTACTCCAAATTCTACTCCGAATTCTACTCCAAATTCTACTCCATTCTACTCCATTCTACTCCATTCTACTCCATTCTACTCCATTCTACTCCATTCTACTCCAGTCTACTCCATTCTACTCCAGTCTACTCCATTCTACTCCATTCTACTCCAGTCTACTCCAGTCTACTCCAGTCTACTCCAGTCTACTCCAGTCTACTCCAGTCTACTCCAGTCTACTCCAGTCTACTCCAGTCTACTCCATTCTACTCCATTCTACTCCATTCTACTCCATTCTACTCCATTCTACTCCATTCTACTCCATTCTACTCCATTCTTCTACTCCATTCTACTCCATTCTTCTACTCCATTCTACTCCATTCTACTCCTCCATTCTACTCCATTCTACTCCTCCATTCTACTCCATTCTACTCCTCCATTCTACTCCATTCTACTCCTCCATTCTACTCCATTCTACTCCTCCATTCTACTCCATTCTACTCCTCCATTCTACTCCATTCTACTCCACCATTCTACTCCATTCTACTCCACCATTCTACTCCATTCTACTCCACCATTCTACTCCATTCTACTCCATTCTACTCCATTCTACTCCATTCTACTCCATTCTACTCCATTCTACTCCGTATTCGTACCCTAACTATCTGAAGGCTGAAGGCAGGAGTCCCAGGAGTCCCAGGAGTCCCAGGAGTCCCAGGAGTCCCAGGAGTTGAAGTTTTTGTCAAAGCTCAGCTCTGTCAGCTCTGTCGTCCTCCATCTCTAAACCCACAGAGCATCCAAAGCTCAGCAGTTTTTCAGGTGGATCTGCCCAGCCAGGACAAACCTCCTCCTGGCGCGGAGATCGGAGCATAGCAGGAAGTGATGAATAAGTGAATTAAGTGAATAACTAATGAATAACCACAAAAAAAACCTGGTAGCTCCTCCAACTTGAGGTATCCGATATCCAGCTTCTAGGATAATTACAAGCATGGTCATTCAATGGTCTGCCAGCGGAAATTGAGATATATATATATATTGTATTGTATTATATTATATTCTATCATATTCTATTATGTTAGTTTGTATTTATTATATTATATTATATTATATTATATTATATTACATTATATTATATTACATTAAATTATGTTATATTATATTATGTTATATTATATTATATTATTATATCATGTTATATTATATATAATCATACATATAATATTAGATTATATATAATCATATATATATATATACATTCATTCATTATATACAATATATTACATCATATATAATACATATAATATACAACATATTACATCATATACAATCCATATAATATATAATATAGGCTTAAGGGATAAGCATCCAAAATATCCCAGCATCGTGGCCGTCAAATCGTTTTTCTTACCTTCTCTCTGCTTTGCCTGTAGACTCGGAAGGACTACACAGGAGTGCCTGTTTGCAGCTCCCTCAGCGCACCACAAACACACCTTTCCCTCAGGCAGTCCCACCACATAATTTTATATAATTAAGATATTCAAGCGCGTTGCTTTCCGTGTACAGGAGCATAATTTTCGTCCTGCAAGTTGACCGCATTCTCAAGATCGTCCTGGCAGACGTGAATTAGCAACTGCACCTGTGCATTCAACCGCTCTCAAAATCCCAGAGAAGCATCCCCCTCGATTGAAGGTCCACACATCTCGGCAAACGCAGCGAATAGAAATTGCCAAGGCAAAGAATTTGAATCAATCACCAGCTGGCAAAACAGTTCAGTTCAAGGAGTGATTCTATTTCACTAAATCTCATTGATCTTCATTCCTCTCTTCTCCGGGCCCATCCCTGTCCATGACATGCTTCGTGCGAGTGCAAATGGTGGTGTGCCAGGGGTTCGCGCTGTCTGCTGGTACTGAATCAAGGACTTCTGCCACAGCCTCCCGGACGGTCCGGACCGTGAAAGCCCCAAGGCATCTCAAGGTCAATGCGCTTGTTTAGTGGCGAAGCTTGTGAAGCCCCAAAGCAATGAAAACCATATTCGACGTACCTAATTATCCCAAGCCCAGTGGGAAGTATTCAAATCATTTTAAAAGTCAGTTGAGTCTTTCAAAGTCAAGGGCTTAGTCTGTTTTCTCTGAATGTGCAGCCTCCTTTGATGGGGAGGCAGCTGCGAAGGACTCGCCGGGAGCGCAACCTCCACCTCACCCAGCGGTTCATGCTGACTCGTATTCATCCTAGTGTCCGAAATGTGTCTAATTATGTACATATTATATATATAATCAATACATTGTCCATGCAAACAGTATATAATGCCAAATATCGGATATCGAGTATGAGATCTGGGATAAGGGCATAGCAACAGCAGAAATCTCATGACTGTAGGCGAGCGCCTGATCTTCGGCTTGCCCGGCGCTGCAGTAAGAAAAGGCGATCCTGGAGATCAAATGAGAACCCCACACTAGTGATTACTAAGTGATTACTGATGCTTGCTGTCAAATCTGTAAATCTTAGCAGAGTTGTGGGTGTGCTGGTTTGGCCTGGTTGTAGTGTGATAAAGTGAGGTCGGAAATGGGTGTGGGTCAAAATGAGGTACCCTAAAATGGGAGTCAGCAAAACCTGCGCTCCACTTCAGTTCTGACCCTTTTGCAAATCACTCCTGCAGGGGAGAGAATCTACTCACTGGATTGGATCATGGAAAAAGATGAGCTGTCGAGTCAAACCGAAAAGAGGTAAGCAGTTGATTTGTGATTCCATGCGTCTCCAGGTTTCCCTCATGGTGTGCAGGAGTGAATTAAGCTGATCGGTCCTCTCCATGTTCTCCATTCACTGTTGAGAAAAACGCTAAGATGCAAAGAGGGAGCATGTCCGCTATCGAGTGGTTTCGAGGGACAGCTGTGAGCCAATTCGCGACAGTTCTCAAGCGAGAGTGTGCAGGCTCTGTTGCTTTGATAAGCACTTCATCAGTTGTACCCTTTTGTTTGGAGAGGAAAAAGTACAAGTCCTTTAACTACGTACATCATGTTGTGTCATCATTCTTCAACTCATTGTATAGATCTGTTGATCTATTTCATTTCGATAGAGGATAGAGCGTACATATCCTTACAAGTAACATAGAACCACGAGAACGATCCAAAAAGACTCAATGCCTGGTACTGAGTCGGTGCTGACAAGGCACTGGCAGGAGCTCCTGGCTGCACCCTCAGAAGAGTAATATGAAACTTTTCGAACTTTTGAAACTGAAAACGTTTCTGCAGTTGAAAACGTTTGAAATCTGAACTCTTTGAAGTTTTGACGTTGCTGAAGCTTCCCTCAAGTTTCATTCACAAACTCGATGCTTTGACTCTGACTCTGTAGTCTTGCTGGACCTGCCTCTCTTGACCCATGCAGCAACTCAGGTAGAGATTGCTGGTACAATCTAGCCAATCTAGCATTGATTTGGGTGGTGTGCCACAATATGTACTTGGGGAAAGCGTGCAGTGGGCTAACAGCGGCCAACATGAAGTCTTGATTTTCTGCCGTTGTGCCATGCGCAAGCTGCTTTCATTCTGGCTTGGTTGTATGCTTAGACTCCGCTCCGTAGTTTGAGTTTTTATTAGGAACTGTTCTTCACCAACGTCATGAAGAGTACGGTAGGTGATTTCAGGCAGATACCCCGAGGGATCCGTTTCCTGTGTTCAGCACCAAGACCGGCCCAAGACCCCAAGAACCTAAAACCAACATCTCCCAGGTAAAGCTGGAAATAGCAGTGCCGAGTCTCCGCCGCAGCACTCGCACGCATAGAGATCCGCATTGGAGTCGTCCTTCTGCAGCCGTCCGTCCGATTTCCAAAACCGAAACTTGTGCAACCTGCAAATAGAGTATTGATATGTATTATGATAATAATGATAGATGATAGATAATAATTGATACAGTAATTATCATACTCATAATCCTTGTAAAATGAGCTTTGGCACACGAGTGGAACTTAGAGCTGCCTAGCTCTGGTGGTATTCAGGGCCCCATATGTTGACAACAATAATTCCTTGCTCAAAAACAAACACGCTGGCAACACCCATAGAGCAAAGCGCATCTGCCCGTTCTCAACCCACCACTTTGGGCAAGCTGTTGAAGTGCACAGTGGTTTCCACTTGAGCAGCAGCATGCAACGACTGTCTCCAAACAGAACGCAGTGGTCATATGCATGGCACTGTCAGCCGAAGGCATCATGCAACTGTTCCACACCGCATCTACATCGAACAATAAAACATTATCACAATAGGACTAAACGATCCATCTAGCAGTCATCTAGCAGTCATCTAGCAGGGTTGCTGTGGTTTGTTGCTGTGGTTTGTTACTCGTTCGGATCACTTGTCCGCAGCCTTTTCTGATTGAGGCCACAATCTGACTTCGCCAACCCGTGGAATCAATCAAAGAGTGCAGCGAGTCCTGTCGAAGCACAGTGCAACGTGTGCACTTCGAGCTGTCAGTATCTGTCAGTTCAAGGGATGTTCAAGGCGTTTTAGCTTGGTGTGTCTCGACATGTCTCGTCGGTCGTCCCTCCTTCTTTCTTGGGCTCAGAAGGCCCAAAGGCTGCAAGGGGATCCTGGGCTCTATGAGGTTGCGGCCGAGCGCTGACCAGGTGCAAAGACTGTGTACAGGAGATATCAAGTGATATCAAGTGAGATCTCAGATTGAAAGTTGAAAGTGTTTCGAAAGATGCTGCCAGTCAATTTTCAGCCATGGTGCAGCGGCTGTCCCGGAACCTGTCAGGTGCACAGCAAGTACAAAGCGCGAAAGCCTAAAGGCATTGAAAGAAAAAGCATGAAAAAGCACAAACGAGAAGCACAAAGTTAGAATGCAGCCTGGACGAAAGAAGTCATTTGGGTCCTTGGCGCTTGCAGTGGAGCTAAAACACAAACAAACACTTCTAGCCAAAACACGTCCTTGTCTTCTGTGCAGGCCTAAAAGAATGAAAATTTATATTCTGACTCTGCGGCCAGAGTTGACCCGAGGCCAGGAGTAGACATTGTTACCAGTAGAATTACAAACCTTGTCACATTGTGTGCCATTGCCTACCCTTGTCTACCCTTTTCTTCTGTCACTTCAGAATCTAACTTCTCCACAAAGGATCGGTGTCAAACGCATTCGCGAAGCCATTGATGTGTGGGCCTGGTCAAGAGATTTTGTCATGAAGGCCTGAAACGCAAAGCATGATGATGGTGTTTTGCGGTAGGGATTGATTCGGATCTGTTGCTCCGTTTTCCGTCCTTCCGGTGAAACAATGCAGGCGATATGAGGTTGGCATGTAACTGCGTCCCTTTACTAAGCATCAGTCCTCCTGTGCCTGCTGTGCTGCCAGAAGGGCCAGCCTCCAGAGACAAAACGTCAATACACATCCGACACATCCCATCAAAATCTGTCAAATCTGTTCTCCAATCCATGCTCCAATCCATTCAGATCCCATGGCCAAAAATACCTCCCCTCCAAACCCCACGTTCGCCATGCCCAAATACAGTCTTGTATAATCTTGTATACTTGTCACCATAGAATGAACAAGAACACTGGCTATTAGCTGCGATTTGACATTGAGCTCTCAGGATTTACTGCGGTGATTTACGGTTTAAAGTTTTAGGGTACGGTTTTAGGGTTTAAGGTTTCAGGATTTTGGCTTTGCTGTCAAAAGAAAAAAATACGCAGGCATTGGAGAATGTCAAAGGATGTGCAAGATCATTCACGGGCATATGCCTACTTTTTCTCTTGACATCCAACATGCCCTCGAGCTTGACAAAGATCACAGTGTCCCTTCTGATTTTGCTTACGTGGTTCCGGTGGCTGAGTAGTTGGTTAAGCTTGCTTGACACGGGTTTCACCTCATGGTTTTTGTGGGTTGAGTATGCTGGAGTTCCGTATAGGTTGGCTTCCTGTGCTTGCCAGAACGATTTGGCCTTTTTCCACTTTTTGCTCGTTCACTCAACAAGATTTCCCCTGGCTTGGATCATGCACACCGCTCATCCCATCAATTTGCAACATGCGCTGCTCAACGCTCAAGGTTTCCTGATTTCATTTCTCTTTGGGACTGAGCCATCGAGTACAGAAAACAAATACAACGACTCCTTCGAACCAATCATAGCTGCCAAGCAGCTGAGATGAAAGGAGATACCCCTGTAGACGGCACAGCTGCATGCGGCATAGAAGGAGGAGGCGCAGCTGCCTCGAAAAGTCGGAACTGCTGTTTGTAGCTACTACACCACTACACCTCTGACTCTTGTTTCATGGGCTTTTGAGACCGACTTGCCACAAGAATGCAGCACGAATATTGTTTGATGTCAGGAAGGAGCTAAAGGTAACAGCGCAAGTGCAGTCCAGCAACATCGAAGGGGTTCACAGCTGCAGGGACCCCGCCATCGTTGCCATTGCTTCCTGACGAATCAAACTAAATGAAGGTCATTGCTGACATGCTGGTCACATGTTGCAAAGGTTGTACCAGATTGTTCAAGTCGCCTGCAGTCCCTGAACTTCTGAAAGGATCAGAAAGTGCAGCACCGGAGCTGGAAGCACTCGCCTAGCTGCACAGAGGCGTGCGGAGAATTCTGAGTCTGAGATGAACCAACTCCTGCTGATTCGCAGCCTGAAACTTCTCTGACCAAGACTGTCCTTGCAACCTACTCTTCGGAAAGATAAGAACAAGAATCCAACATGCCCTCGAGCTTGACAAAAATCACAGTGTCCCTTCTGACTGGCTTACGTGTTTCCGGTGAGTAGTTGGTTGGGCTTGCTTGACACGGTTTTCACCTCATGGTTTTTGTGGGTTGAGTATGCTGGAGTCCCGTATAGGTTGGCTTCCTGTGCTTGCCAGAACGATTTGGCCTTTTTCCACTTTTTGCTCGTTCACTCAACAAGATTTCCCCTGGCTTGGATCATGCACACCGCTCATCCCATCAATTTGCAACATGCGCTGCTCAACGCTCAAGGTTTCCTGATTTCATTTCTCTTTGGGACTGAGCCATCGAGTACAGAAAACAAAGCAATAGAACGACTCCTTCGAACCAATCATAGCTGCCAAGCAGCTGAGATGAAAGGAGATACCCCTGTAGACGGCACAGCTGCATGCGGCATAGAAGGAGGAGGCGCAGCTGCCTCGAAAAGTCGGAACTGCTGTTTGTAGCTACTACACCACTACACCTCTGACTCTTGTTTCATGGGCTTTTGAGACCGACTTGCCACAAAAATGCGGCACGAATATTGTTTGATGTCAGGAAGGAGCTAAAGGTAACAGCGCAAGTGCAGTCCAGCAACATCGAAGGGGTTCACAGCTGCAGGGACCCCGCCATCGTTGCCATTGCTTCCTGACGAATCAAACTAAATGAAGGTCATTGCTGACATGCTGGTCACATGTTGCAAAGGTTGTACCAGATTGTTCAAGTCGCCTGCAGTCCCTGAACTTCTGAAAGGATCAGAAAGTGCAGCACCGGAGCTGGAAGCACTCGCCTAGCTGCACAGAGGCGTGCGGAGAATTCTGAGTCTGAGATGAACCACCTCCTGCTGATTCGCAGCCTGAAACTTCTCTGACCAAGACTGTCCTTGCAACCTACTCTTCGGAAAGATAAGAACAAGAATCCAACATGCCCTCGAGCTTGACAAAAATCACAGTGTCCCTTCTGACTGGCTTACGTGTTTCCGGTGAGTAGTTGGTTGGGCTTGCTTGACACGGTTTTCACCTCATGGTTTTTGTGGGTTGAGTATGCTGGAGTCCCGTATAGGTTGGCTTCCTGTGCTTGCCAGAACGATTTGGCCTTTTTCCACTTTTTGCTCGTTCACTGAACAAGATTTCCCCTGGCTTGGATCATGCACACCACTCATCCCATCAATTTGCAACATGCGCTGCTCAACGCTCAAGGTTTCCTGATTTCATTTCTCTTTGGGACTGAGCCATCGAGTACAGAAAACAAAGCAATAGAACGACTCCTTCGAACCAATCATAGCTGCCAAGCAGCTGAGATGAAAGGAGATACCCCTGTAGACGGCACAGCTGCATGCGGCATAGAAGGAGGAGGCGCAGCTGCCTCGAAAAGTCGGAACTGCTGTTTGTAGCTACTACACCACTACACCTCTGACTCTTGTTTCATGGGCTTTTGAGACCGACTTGCCACAAAAATGCGGCACGAATATTGTTTGATGTCAGGAAGGAGCTAAAGGTAACAGCGCAAGTGCAGTCCAGCAACATCGAAGGGGTTCACAGCTGCAGGGACCCCGCCATCGTTGCCATTGCTTCCTGACGAATCAAACTAAATGAAGGTCATTGCTGACATGCTGGTCACATGTTGCAAAGGTTGTACCAGATTGTTCAAGTCGCCTGCAGTCCCTGAACTTCTGAAAGGATCAGAAAGTGCAGCACCGGAGCTGGAAGCACTCGCCTAGCTGCACAGAGGCGTGCGGAGATCAAAAAAAGACGTCATAAGGGCACAAGGGCCACAAGGTCTTACTTCCCTTTGGATCATTCTGAGATGAACCAACTCCTGCTGATTCGCAGCCTGAAACTTCTCTGAGCAAGACTGTCCTTGCAACCTACTCTTCGGAAAGATAAGAACAAGAATCCAACATGCCCTCGAGGTTGACAAAAATCACAGTGTATTTTCTGATTTTCTTGCGTGATTCCATTGGCTGAGTAGTTGGTTGGGCTTGCTTGAGACGGGTGTCCAGACTTCTGCTGTCATAGGGATAGCAATGCACAGTTTGATGTCTTTGTGGTTCACCCAGAAATGCATTTCCTTTGCTTCAAAGACTTCATTTGTGACAATGTGGAGTGAGGGAAGAAAATTCACGAACAGCGAACAGTGGAGGACACGAAGGTGCTCTGCACTTAGAATCTACAGTATCTCTTGTCTGGAAAAGGATCAAATTTAATTCAGGGGAACTGGCCTTCTGGTCTGGCAACCATGTCCAATACGAGACCTACGGATATAAAAATCACATTGTGCATGGTGGCAGTTGATTTCAGTCGCCTTCCACTGTGCATTTCAAAATCCGCTGGCTTGCCGGCGTGTTTAGTGGACAACCTTTAGAATACCCTACCTATAGTTTGAATTCTGCTTGAAAACTACTTCCCCTCCTCTGCACGGGTGTTCTTTTGCCGCTTTTCTTTTCCTCCTTTTTTTACAGATATATCTCCCTCTTCGCCTCTTCATCGCCTCTTTTTGTCTTCCCCAGCCTTCTTCAGTCTTCTTCAGTCTTCTTCAGTCTTGATCAGTCTTCTTCTCAACTTCTCCACTTACTTTCTTCTTTATCCTACTCTTTTCTGCTCCTCTTCTTTTCTCTTCTTCTTTTCTTCCGTTCTTGATTTTCTTTCGTCACTCTTGTCACTCCAGCCGCAATACGCGTTGTAGGCTTGTTTGCCGCATTTTGCAGTTTTCTGCATGCACAAGGCCAATGCCGACTACACCAACCAGATTGTAAACCAACTAGCTCGTACACCAGCTAAGCTCAGTTAGTTTGCAACTAGAAAATGAGGTCCAAAACTCTCCTGAATGTCTTCATTCACAATTCATTGTCTTCGCCATTGGTTTTTGGGTCCCAAGAGATGGCCAAAGCGAACAAGTTCCGGA
>CAMXCT020001441.1:50963-152357 GCA_947184155.2 Cladocopium goreaui | reverse complement strand
CCCGCGCCGTAGGCGTCGTGGTCTCCTCATCAGGTTCATCAACTTCATCCACCTCTTCATCGCTTGATGAGACCTCAATCATTTCAGGGTGGTCATCGTAGTTGGC
The DNA here is from genome assembly GCA_947184155.2 of Cladocopium goreaui. NCBI lineage: Eukaryota > Dinophyceae > Suessiales > Symbiodiniaceae > Cladocopium > Cladocopium goreaui. The sequence goes on along the minus strand of CAMXCT020001441.1, from coordinate 152,251 downwards.
TTCTGGGAGCACCGGCATTCTGGTGATTTTCTTCTGCATGAGTAGGTCAAAAATTCCTGCTTCTTTCAAGATTGTAATCACCATGTCATTCTCGACCGGCGGGATGTATGCTTTCCTGGATCGGTTTCGTTTTGTGTTGATGGTGTCGGTAGGTCGACATGAACTGCTGAATAGCCAAAACGACTCTTCCAGTCCTGCGAGGCAACTGTCAAGGTTTGCCCCCCATCCAGCGAACATAGTAGGGAATTGAATACCCAGATCAAGCATTCCAAGCCAGAATTCGAAAATGTCGCCGACATACTCAGCTGTTGCAGTTGGATTGATCATTGATTCGATCTCCTCCTTGGTCAGCACGGTCTTCATGTAGTCATGATAAGCGACGTTTCCGCCATCCCAAAGCAGTCTGTAAAACCATCGCATTCGGTGCATTCCGCCTCCGCAATCCTCTGTTCGAGTTTCGCGTTGTACAGTGAACTGGGGTAACAGGTCTCGTCTGCATTTCCCTTTCACCATGTATGCAGGCATTCGGATGGCACCTCGATGGGATACCTGCTTGAGCACATCGCTTGTAGTCCTGTATCCCGAAAGCATTGCAAGTGTCGCAGTGACCAGGAATCCACGGAGGTCCTTCTCGGCTTCCATCTCTCTCCAGTCAACGCACTCATTGTAGATGTTGAGCAATCTTGCAGCTACTCTTGCATCCTGTGAAAATTCATCCATCCCAATGTCATCAGTACCGTAGATCGCCGCTCTTGTCCAGTTGCTTGCGCAATTCAGGCATCTTGTGCGGTTCTCAGTGCAGGTATTCAATCTCGAATCATTCTTGTGAAATCCTTTGCACACATCGCACATCAATTCGGAATCTTCGGTTACTTCAACCCAATGCTCATCCACATCTGTCAGGGGCTCCGGGGTGAATACTCCTCGTCGGATGTCTGACCATGCTCTCCTCTGGACCGCATCCTTCATGTGTTTCATTCCTCCAATGATGTTTGCTGATCCAGCTTGAGCATCTGTGACTTCTCCAGCACGAATGCTGGGAATAACTCGTGGATGTTCTGTGCATCGTTTGATGGTTTCAATGTCAAATCCGGTGTTCTTCACATGGACACATTCTTCATTCAGGTCATGGACTGTATCATGATCCATTGCACAATGTAAGAAGACTTTCTGTCGCATCAATGACTTTTCAAGCATAGCCCAAATGACTTCCTTGCCTTCACCTTCTTTCCAATAAAAAGGTTCACGTCCACAAGCATATATCTGTTTCCAGAATCTTTCATTGGTGGAGTGAATAATGCCCTTCTCCTTCAAGATTCTTGCAAGCTCCTCGGCCATGGATACAATTGAAGATTGTGACCCAAGAAACCGTGCATCTCTCAGAATGTTGACGAAAATTGGAAGATGAGCTGCTTGGCTGATCTCAGTGATGATCTCCGCCAATTTGGTGACGAAGTCTGCATTTGGCATCAGTATGCGAGTTTGTCCTCTGAAAAGTGCTGCGAAAGAGATCCAAATGTGAACAGTGGCACTTGAAAATGCATTTGCGTTGGATCGTAGGAATGTCAATGCATTCGTTGCCAGTTTCAAGAAATCCTCAGGTTTCTCCAGAGATTCATAAGGAAGTTGATACACCTTGATGGATGAAAGACCCATGTTGTTGAGCCCAGCCTCGATGTCATTGACGATTCTCGAACTAGATCTCGTTTGGTAAGTCAAATCCGTCAAGATGAGAGCTTTGTTGTTTCTCACTTGTCCTCCCATTTCATCCCATTTGTCTAACCAAGGATCCCCGATGATGAACTGTCCAATCTTGTTTCCCAATTTCTTGAGCTTGGCTCGAATCTCGCCCTCCACGGTCTCTTCAATGCCCAATGTCAACATGGCTAGGACTTCCGTCACTGGATATCCCTTGCATCTGACGAACTCTGTGGTCGTGATGATGTAGTGGTAGAGCTTAAGCCATTCGTAGTCATTCTCATTAACCATGTGGGAATCAAGTTGACCTTCTGTCAGCATGTTGAATGACAAGGCAGCATGAAATGCCAATCTTCTCAAATACTGTTTCCAGATCAAGTTGGATCCATACTTGTGAGTGGTGTGAGGGCCCTCTACGATTGAAAGTACGAAATCCTTGCCAGAGCGTAGGAATGCAATTCGCTGTTCCTCACGAGCATAGTCCTCGGCAGCATGGAGTCGCACTTCCACGGTTGAAGGTTTCCTTCTCTTCATCCAGTCTTCAGTGGGAATCCAATCCTTATCTCTTTCTGGTTCAGCATGACCTTGAGATGTTGCTCCGGGTCCAGATCGGAAAGCTGCATGGGTCGACGAAGACGAGGCTCCGCCAGTCGATGATCTTGGCATCTTCTTCGGTTGTACGCTTGACTTGATGATTGTTGTGATGCCTTTGGCTGTGATCCCTCCGTAGGAGCGGATGTACTCTGGGCACTGGGTCCAGTTGATGTGTCATCATTCACCCATGAAGGCTCCTCATTGTTCCAGAAGTCAACTTCGTCGGGTGTTCGTCCATCTTTGAAGTTCAGGGGGATATCCCAGTCATCGAAATTGTGCATGTTGCCACCTGTTCCAGCTTGAGTATCGGTCAATGATGTTGTAAAATCTTTGAGGGAACTATGGCAAGCATGACGTTTCTCTTTCTCGGTATATCTGGCCCCTTCATCGGCAATTGAGACGTTGTATCCATGCCCAATCAGGATTCCCAAAGGAATGTCAAAGGCCTTGAGGATCGAGAACTGTAGTTCGGACAATTCTGCTACTCTTGGCAAGTTTCCATCTCCTTGGGCGCTGGTCTTGTGTCTCTCAAGTGTCGTGCCGAGGGCTAACAAACACAAGAAATGGTTCTGGGCAGCACTCCTCCCTTTCGGCTGATTGGTTTCAAAAGCAATTACATCCTTCATCACATCCTGCAAGATGATCTGATCTGATGGGTTCTGCTCATTGTGATACCTCAGTGCATGTCCTAGGTGCCTCATCTGGACTTCAATCATGTGCTTCATTGCTTTTCGATAGCTGTCATTGTCAGATGGAGACTTCGGATTTACCTTGGTCAACTCGTCCATGACTTTGAAGTACTCAGCTGTCCTTGTCACAGCTAACCATGATGTGGCACTCGGATCTGTGTTGAATGATGGTGTTCCTCGATAGATTTGCTTCATGCTTCGGATCTTCGCCTCAGTTTCGGCTGCAGTGGCTTGATCATCAAAAGGTTCGGGAAAATGTCCTTTGGACAATACGATCCAGAGCTCATCGAGTCTGTCATAGATCTCCTTGTCCATGAAGCGTCCCACAGTCGCATCTTCGAATGGGCATCTGCTTGCAAAGACTTTCACGAATCTCGATCCCTTTGACAAAAACTCCCATCCTGAACACCCTTTCTCGATGTCCTGCGCTCTCTGCAACAACTTGTAGGCTACCTCCAGGGCTTGTGCAGTGGCTTCACTGGTGTGTCTGGAGTTTGCAAAGTATGCTGAGTAGACAACTGCAGGCGGCATACCAAACCTAATCCACTGGTTGGCTGTGTCTTCATCTGAGATCAGTCGAAAATTCGAACTTCGGGTGTCTCGGAATGGTGATGGAGTCTTGGCTGCAATGGACCCTTCGGACAATCCCTTCAGCACCCGTAACGCAACGGTGATTCGGCTTCCGGCAAATTGCCCTACTGAGTTCAGATCTTGTGTATCGGCCATCCCGCTTTGTACAGAATAAAGTCGCACGGACCGTAGGTCTCGTGACAACTGTTCGAACAGCGAAAATAGTTGTACGAACCGTAGGTCTCGTAACAACCAGTCGGAGTCGAATTCAGAAAGCAGTAGACACGAAAATGAAAAGTGCCACGATGAAAGAACCGAAGTTGATGTCAATCTCGAAAAGCACCAGTGCAGTAGCGATCGCTCGAACGAATGGTCAATGGCGTCGAGCTCTCGAGTAGCACAAACGGATGTTGCCACCGACTTGATTGGGTGACTGCGGACATTCTCGGAATCACGAGACATTTCAGTTTTCAGTTGTTCATCACATGCAATCGGCTTCCAACGTTTCATCACTCTGACGTTCACAAATTGACTATTCCTGATTACATGATCATTGATTCCATTCATGATTATCTTGGCTATCCATTTAGTGTAAACTTGAGTAATGCGAGTTTTCCTACCGGCACACTCTGCATGGTCATGACGGCGATCGCATCTTCTATGAAGCTTCGGAAAAGATACCCCCCATGAGACAATCTTCCATGGTTTCTTGATTGGTTTGGGAGTCTCTTGGAATTGTGATTTCAAGCCATACATGCATCCATCAAATTTGTGCTCATGAGATACGGTTCCTTCCACAAGTTCTGTCATTCTACGGTCCTTCCAGTAGTCACAACCTCTAGGCAACTCAAGCAAGGCTGGTGATCCCATGTTGATAAGTTCACTCAGCATTGCTGCAAACACTTCCCACATCGCCCAGAAGATCTGCTTCTTTGCTTCGATGAGTTGTGTTGTTGCTTCGCTCACCCATCGGTTGATTCGGTTCCATGGTGAACCGCCTGTACATGGACCTGCAAAGAACACTGAATCAAGTTTGGTCCGAAGGCATCGCCTTGCTTTACTGATTCCGTACGGAGAGAGCATGTCGTCATCTTCAGTGATTGGTACGAGATGAAACTTCATTTCGTCTTCCATTTTGTTCTGCAAGAACGTAAACCAGTTTCTCTCTTCCGAACATAACAAGACGAAGCATGGGACTGCTTGAGGAACTTCGATCAAATTGATTGCAAGGGAAAACTTCGCATACTTTGACGTCATCATGTCACAAGGTGATTTGGAAAATTGAAATTCCAAAGTTCTGTTTTTCTTTTCTCTCCAAAGGATTACCGACACTTTGGGATGGTCAACCTCATGTTTGCCTACTTCAATGTGATATTGATAGGGGACAAAAACATCAGTGATGGGAATAGTTTTCACGTCATTGCAATTGGTGCATAGCGTGATTACTCCCTGACTCACTTTACAGTTCTTACCTCCCTCGATCACTTCAGCATTGGCGAGCACCTTGAATGTCGATTTTCCAGTCCAAAATTCATTCAACTTGTTCGTTGATTCATGATTGTCGCCCTTGAACCTCCATATGTCTTTGATCACTCGAGTATTGGTTTTGAACTTTTGTTCAGTTTCCCTCTCATTACATATGATCCTAGGGTCACAAGGACAGTCTTCGCAATCCTGTGGTACAAAGTTTTGCCTTCTTGGCGTTTTGTGAATTCGGATCAATGTCTCTTTCCCAACCCACTGCCAATGGTCTTCATTTTTCTTACCTAACACTTGGGATTTTCGGGTGGATTTTACAAACGGAATGTTATCATTGATGTCCAATTCCGGATGCGTATGACATAGGCCAGGGGTTGAAGTGGACTGTAGGTGTCCCTTTCCTTCACCCTCACTACATCCTTCACCCTCACTCCCCCCATGAACAAGGCGCATAAGCGTATTGATCACACGTGTGGCTGGCTGAAGGCACTGGTGAATGGATTTCGGGTGTTGAGACGGTGATGTCTGTGCATCTAAAAACAAGGCATCAACCGAGAACATCAGCATTGGTGAATCGGTCAGATGCTGTACACGGTCATGTTGTGTTGACGCACACGAGTCACGTAGTGATCTCGAGTGGGCAGGCGGGGCATGCACGTGCGTTGACGACATCACCCGGTGGGTTGAGGTCGTTGAAACGGATTGTGAAACAGTGTCCGGGATCAACGGCTGCTTGTTAGGCGAATGATACTGAAAACACGCTCGTTCAACCCACTTATCAAATCTGATGGCCTGCTCGGGTGGAGATGCACGGTGTTCGACCTTTGTCCAGGTACCATTGAGAAGAACCCATGTGGATCTCAATACATCTGGCGGCACAATCAGGCCGGGCGGCCTAGGACGATAAAACACCGGTTGCTTGACGACAAAAATGGGATCCATACCTGGCAAGTATTGTAGCTTCTCTTTACTAGTCAAACCCTTCCTATACACTTCTTTTGGCAAAATAGGGGGTTCCGTGTATGGGAAGTTTGGGATGTCCTCAGTTTTGGATTGGAAAACTTGGCGAGTAGTCATATCGACATCGGTGCTTGGCTGCAACATGTCCAATACTTCTTTGCTCTGCAAGTCCTGAGGTTCCAACAAGTTGATTAGCATACAAGCTTTCTTCCATGCCATGGGATTCTTGAATCCTTTAGTATGGATATCGGCTGCCATTTTGGCTGTAATTTCATAGATCAATACAAAATGATCCTTTTGGAAATGTTCATGCATGGAGGCAATGGAAATACCATGTGTGCGCTCCAAATGACGCATGGTTGGATTCCGTCCTGATCTGACAACACCAATCATACCTTGATTATCGTCATGAAACAGGAGTTGAGGAAAAACTTTGGCTAAGACTTTCCACAGACTTAACGCGGGGATTCCTAGAGTCCTAAGTGCAGTATCTGCAGCCACAATTTCAGCTTCGGGGGTAGAATGACTAACACACCCTTGTCGCTTACTTCCACCAGCAAGTGGGAATCTTGTGAACTTACCTTGGACTTGTAAGTGCGATCCTGAAGTTGACCTCAAGGATTGGGCACATCCAGCGAAATCCGCATCTGCAAATAGTCCTAATGATAAATCTTCAATTTTGTCTCCGACCCATCCTATCATTTTGAGGGACAATGTGGAATTAACATAACACATTAGGTGATGAAGACGGGCGTCATCATCCTTCGTCCATTTAGTCACATTACGTGCTAATGCATTGATGGATCTCAACAGGTCAAACCGCGGGCTGCATAAAGCAGCTTCATAAGCACACTAGCTGCATGCGGAGCTAGATTCCCACGGCTCAGCGTCTCACTGTCTTGGCCAGGACGCGAGTTGCCAGTCTCGGAGAGAGCAGGCACATCTGGATCGAAGGAATGTGCACACCAAGGACACTCAACTTTGCGTTTTCCATCGGAAGGAGCTCGATACGGGCTGCTTTTCGTTTCCTCTGGAAGGCTTGGAGTTGATACCTTTTTCAATTTTGTGTCCTTACCAATGATGTCAAGATACTTTTCTACCGATAACTTTAACAATCCTTCCATGTTATAAGTTATGGTCTTGACTTTCTTACCATTATGCAATTGGGTCTCACCTTGGGATAAAACACATCCTAAGTAAAGTCCCAGGTCGGTTTCGGGTTCAATGCGCAGAACAGTGCGCAGCATTTCCCAACCCTTGGCCAGATTTTCGGAGGGCCCAGCAAGCTTAAGATCATCCACATAGATTACCAACAGCAATTTGAGCTCATCATGAAAATACATAGAAGGCCATTCCTCACCAATGGGCTTAAAACCAATTTCTTGAACTTTCTTGTCACAATGTTGTTCCCACATCGTGCCTGAATCAGGGTGTCCGTACAGGGCTTTGTCGAGTCTTACGACAGGGCGACGGAACTTCCAATACTGTATCTCCGGCGGCCATGCATCAGTGGGTAACTCCACCCAACACAAAGGTCCCTTCAACTTAGCCTGGATGTAAGCCTGAATCGCATCTGCCAACTTGACGGAGTGCCCAGGAAGACATCCGTAAAAATCTGCCCATCGTGAGGCTTCGAAGGAAGCAGGGGAATTTCCCAAATCTTGAAAGAATGCTGCCTCCCAATGCTGATTCTTCACCTGATTTCCTAGCAGAACGCCTCTTCCTTTGAATTTCCGTCCAGGATTGTCTTCTGACAGCTGGTAATTCTTTTCCACGCATATGCCATGGACCCTGGCCATATGTACTTCCTTTTTGTTCTTCTTGGCCTCTGCAACAACATCGTCGTATTCACGAACCATTGTAAAGTCGAATACTTCTTGATCACGAAGGCCTTTCCACTCCTTGAGCATTGCCTCTTTGGCCTTTGGGTTAGACTCAATCTCGGCTCTGCCCACAGGTCGTGAAACCATTGCGTTGAAAAGTTTGCTTCCAAGGCCTTCTGATGATATCTTGGTTCGGTGACTTTGATTTGATGCAGAAGTACACGGCATAGTTGGGAATGGAATGTATTCATCATCATCAGTGGCTATGTTCTTCACGTTCTTGACGTTAACACATTTGCCATTTTTGATCATTGTCGACTCTCCTGGCGTAGCCATGGAAAACCTCGAAATCTCACCTGACAATGTGCTCCAAACTTCACCACTCCACGATGCTTTTGGGCCACGTCCTTTCTCGACCTCCGACCATTCATCCCATTCAGTGAGATATTCCTCGTCGTCCGGGACGTCAGTAGAAGCATCGGAACATGGACTAGCATCAGCATTCCTCTTCATTTTTCGACAATCAATATATCGTCTTCCATGTACATCGTCATCATCGACTATGTCGTATAAATCAAGATAAGTACTTGTACATGTGATAGGTAAGGTAATTTTGTTCTTCACAACTTCACCAACACCTGCATCGGATTTCTTTGACTTTGAATGAGAGTCATCCTTCTTACTTTCATCACCACCTTCATCGTCCTTGGACTTTGGCTCGTCTTTGTCTTTCTTTGAATCTTTCTTCTCCTTCTTCGTTGCCTTCTTCTTCTTTTCTTCGACCAATCTTTTGGCTTTGTCATCGGCCTCTTTCTTCTCCAACTTCTTCTTCTCGGCTTTGAGGATGGTATTCCGGTCAGACTGAGAGAGTTTGCGCCATTCTTCAGGAGAATAGGTCCCTTTGGGACGCAATGACGTTCTGAACATTCGTCTACCGTCATCTCCAATCTTGTATGGGTAACCCTTGACGTTCAACTTGACCTTCTCACCATCGTCATTGAGGTATACCTTCCCATCTCCAGCCTTGCCCTTCTTCCAATGGTCTGGTTGGGCATCCATCAATTCCTGGAGGGTCATCTCTTCTGGATCTTTGTCTTTGTCGAAGACATCCTCGGAGTCATCAAGAGGCTTCTTTGAAACTTTTCCACCACTTGGTCCGGGTCCACCGTCGTCTCCGTCATCAAGCTCATCATCATCTTCATCATGATCATGTTCTTCGTCATCTCCATGAGGCACTTTGGAGGGATCGCCATCGAGGATTTCTCTTTCTTTCATTCCTTCCAATGTGGTGTTCACCCTCTCATATTCCTGCTTGCATGGAAATGTCAATGGAGTGACCATCTCGACCTTTTCAGTCAAATGAGGCTTGAGAAGACGATGTTCAGGTTTGCTAGCATCGTCACCAAGATTTTGATGTACGAATTCACTCAGAGGCCATACTTTGTATTGTCTTGACCAATGCATCTCTGGACCAATGTGATACCCTGCAAACACTCCTGGAATAGAGTCAGGCCCGAACTTATGAAGTTGTCCTGCTTCTCTGGTCTTCGGAGGCTTGTAGTTCACACGGGCACCATAGGGGATGAGTTTGCCAGCAAAGTCAGATCCATGGAGTTTGCACCAAGCGCTCAAATCATCATCGTTGGGTTCTACGTTGAGTAGATGACATACGCAAAGGATTGCTGTTCTCCAGAAACATGGTGGTAATCCAGCTTCCAAAAGGCATGTAGAAGTAGCTGTGAGAATAAATTGGTTCGTCCTTTCGGCAATCGAGTTGGTTTGAGGTCTTCCAGGCAACGAATGATCAATTGGTATCTTCATCTCATTCATGGCTTCAATGAATTGAGGAGCATGATCAGAGTAGGCCTGTCTAACCTTCTTGGCACCGATGAGCTGTTTCACTGCCCTAACTACATCGTCTTTGGTCATTCGATCAGATGGATAAGCACCAATGATTCCTGTATAACAGTCTCTGACAACCAACACTTCCTTCTCGAGGACCAACACGTCATCATGGACTTTGGATGTGTCCACCGCATCAAAGGTAATGAGGTCGCCAAACTTCTTGAGTTCCCTCTTGTATGCACCACGACGAGTCTTGAAATGCTTCATCTTTGCTCGAATGCATGAGTCGCAATATGGATTCTTGTATCTGTGGGTCAACTTGTGGTTCAGGCTATTAGCTTCTCTCTTGAGTGTTCCTCTTTTGGCAACCCTAGATTCACCTTCAACAACATCGATCTCGATGTCATCTTCATCACCTTCAGCGGCATCTTCAGGAGCACCATGACCATCATCTTCAAAGTCAGTCTCGTCTCCAGGAGGTTCGTCAATCGGAGTTCCTGGTTCGTACTCGCCGCCCTCAGGTGGTTCTTCTTCTTCTGCTTCTCCTGGGGTTGCTGAATGTTTCTGCCGGTTCATTGCTCTTTTCTTCTTCTTCTTCACCTTGAGCTTCTTGACATATCGGGAACAGTTGTGATCCTCAGTTGATGTCTCAAGACCACTTTCTCCATCGAGATGTACTCTTCGTGAGGGTTGACCAACATCATCAATGTCGTTGAAATCATTGACTCCGATTTGAGGATGTATCAATATGTCATGGATCTTTGATGCATGATGACATCCATGAGGAGTGCATTCGTAAGTTCCAAGATCAACGTAGGGGATGTTGTCATGGATTGTCAAATCGATGCGTTCTCCATTCTTCGTAATCATGAAAGGCATTTGACCAGATGGCCATACAAAGGAATATCCTTCTTCCATGCATCGTTTCCCAAGAGACATCACGGACGGAGTGTCGTCCAGTACATAGGCATGAGAGGTCACATCAAAGGTTCCCAGGTCAATCTCTGCTTCTGTCTGAGTAGCAGTTGAACCGTTGGCTGTGTGGAACATGATAGGATCACAAGTTCGCTGCTTCAAGTTCATCCTTTCGGCTTTCCTTGCAGAAATCAGATCATGCCCGCTGCCAGAATCCAGGATGAATCTACGATCTTTGGCTTGCACTGGTAGTGAAATGCACATTATGTTCTTGGACTTCATGAGGGAGTTTCCAACTTCGTGTTCAACAAGCTCTTCAATAAAAGTCAAGTCATCACGATCATTGTCCAGTTTGATCAACATGTCGAACTTGGGGCCAATAATGATTCTAACTTCATCAACAAAACGATGGAGTCCACATCTGTCCATGATGATAGCCTTGGCCCGTGCTCGGACTGAACCGAGGGTGTTGTCGGACTTGGACTGATCGTCGGTCAAATCATCGACTTTCCAGAAAACATATTGCTTGTTGGGGTCACGATACATACGTTTGGGTAGTCCCTCCTGGTAGTCCTCAATGGCGATCTCGTGCACCTCAGGTTCCAGATCAAATGAGATCCTGCGATCATCAGAAGACTTCTTTGCACTGGCTATCCTCGGTGAGGTATAATCCATGGAATCTTCATTGTCGCTATCAAAGAAGGAATCAATGGTAATGGGAGTCGCCTTCTTCTTTGGTGTCTTCTTGCTGGTTCTCTCTGAGGATGCTGAAGGCGATTTATCTGCATGTAGGAATTTACATTTGTTTCCGAACTTGCAGGTACCTTCTTGCCAATTCCAACATACCTTCTTTTTGGGTCCAGCTGAAGATGAACTTCCTCTACCTTTCCCTCTTGATGAATCTCGACTTCCGCTTCTGCCTTTCTTACCTTTCATCTTGGCATCATAGACCTTCTGAGAATGACTGTAAAGACATTTGTCACCTTTGTTGCATCCTCCTTTATTGAAGAAGTAGTTACAGAAAATCTTCTTCTTGTCAACGGGTGAAGATGATCTTCCCTTCCCACCTTTGCCTTTCTTGTTGTTCTTGTCAGCATGGGACTTCGGAGAAGGTGTAGGAAGTACCGATGCAGCTTCACTCTTCGCTTTCGCCTTAGGACGTTTGGGAGGATCACCTGTAGACGATGCAGCCGCTTCATTCTCCTTCTTGGTCTTGACGGGAGCGGCAGGCTTGTCTGCATCTTCTAAGGCAGGTGTCGTCTTGTTAGAGGACAATGACAGTTTCACTGCACGTTCTCTATCTTTCAACAGTCGTTCTTGCTTCCCTCGTGCTATGTATCCCTTGATCATACCAGTTAGGTAAGCATAGGTCTTCTCAGGATGCCCTTCATCAAAGGTTTTGTATCGGTTGATATCGAAGGCCATAAGCTTTGAATGTTCAATCTTCCGGAACAATGTGTCACGCAGGGAATTGTTGGAAGGCAGATCATCATGTTTCATATTGTATACGATGTCAAGCCACTTGTTGTAGAAGGCCTCAAGTTGGTCATCTCCATAGTAGTTGAACATATACAAATGATGGGCATTGTAGAGAACTTCAGTGTGGTCAGGTGACTTGAAGCTAATCAATATCATTGCAAATAGTTCTCGTCCCTTGATGAAGTCCCCACTTCTCCCATACAATTGGTTCTTCATGGACATGTCATACTTCACTTGCATGGACTTGTCCCCAGCATTGTCAATGACTTTCCTCAAGGCATTGGAGAGCTTGGCATCAATGGATTGGAATCTCACATCAGGAGCTTTGGCCAGCGCCTCCAAGTCAGGTTGATCTGCAAGACACGGAGCTAACCACGCCTTCCAATCTTCATAGTTTCGATCTCCACTTGCAACGCAAACTTCATGAACGACACTTCCCTTCCAGGATGAAAGTTCAGTGGTCTTAGGCCAGGGTTGGAGGCTGATCTTTTCGGCTTCTCTTAGAGATACAGATGACTTGGATCTATCCCTTTCAAGGTTCTCCAACTCCTTGACATTTGTGTTGTACTCGTTCCTGAGCTTCTCGAAGGCTTCAGCTTCTGCTCGGTATTCCTGCTCTTCATCATTGGCACGATCTTCAGCTTGAGAGAAATTGTTCTTATAGTAATCTTTACGATCTTCCATCTTCTTCAACTCATCTTGAAGATTTCGAACTTCAGCGTTCCTCTCTTGCTTCATCTCGTCCAACTCTGCTTTCAGTTTGGCACACTTCTCTTCACATTCATTCCGAGGCATGGCATTACTGGGGTACCCATGTAATGTAGTCGGTCTATTCATTGATGAAGAAGAATGAGCTTGGTTTTCCAACTTCAGGGCAGCAATGGTGCTCGACATCTCTTCTACCTCAGCGTAACGCTCATTGGCCAATTGATGCATCTCGGTCAAATGGCTTTCAGGAATGGAATAGTCAGTCGCACCTTTGATCACGAGTCTTCTGTCGTTCAACATCTTGATGGACTTACCTGCATCCCTGTGAGCACGCTCAAGAGAGTCCTTTTGGGCTTCAAGTTCAGTATGAAGGCGAGCAATAGCTGTATCCCTGTCATTGAGTTCATTGTGCAAACTGTCAAACAAGGTACTCGTCACATTCGGATTGTTGCTCATGTGATCGATCTTGTTCAGAGCATCTTGATATTTCTTACCAGTTTCATCAAAGTTTCGCTGGAAGACTTTGAGCAGGTCCTCAGTGTCAATGAGTTCAGATCTATTCTGCAAGTACAACTTGTCAACTTCGGCCTTGGATTCTTTCAAGCTGTCACGTTCACGCACGGCTTGCATGTACATCTCGTATAGAGGTCCTCCATGCGGTGATCTGCTTGGTGAAGATCTTCTGGCTTGTTGACAGGAAAGTTCATGATACTGGTTCTTCGATTCAGTCAGTTGCTGTTGCATTCGATCTAAAAGACTTTGTTTCATGTGTAGTTCAGAACGTAGTCCCATTATCCTCATGTCCCGCATGCCACCTGATTCAGCTAGAGATTCTTCAGAAACCCTGTTCTCAGAAATCGCTAGTCGAGATTGTAAGTTCTCACTGTGGATCACCTGTAATCGAAGCTGTGATTCTTCCAAAGCTAAGTGATGTTCACATTCTGCATAACGGTCATGTTCAGATCTTATGTTACTACGGAACTCCTTCATGATCTCGTCCCTCTTCATGTCAGCAGCATCTAACTCAGTTTCCAGTCGCCTGACATTCATGGCCATGGTGTGCTTCATCGTCTGGTTCTGATTGGCGACCTCGAGCATCTCGATCTGCAAAGCACATGTTTGGTCATTAGCATAGCCGACTGCTAGAGCTTCTTGCTTGGCATTCATCTCTGCGTTTTCCAGTTCGTGTCTGAGTTGATTGATGTGAGCATTCGCGTCAGTTCCCACATGTACCATAATTGCGTTTGCTTGTCCCATTTGTTCATCGAATTCCGAACGTAGTCGTGAATATTTGAATTCCAAATGAGATGCAGCTTCATTCGACATAGTCTGATACCTTTCCAACTCTTCGATCCTGTAGGTCGCACCTTCATCTTCTTGCTGTGCAGCCTGTAACTCGAAGTTCAGCATCTGGAGTTGTTCGGTCATCGACATCATCTCTTGATGAGTGGTGCTTTCCAAGAAATTAAATTGTTGATAGGCATATGCTGTTGTCTCGGTCAATCTTGCCTGAAGTACGGATTCTTCTTCAGTGGCCTTTTCCAGTGATGTCTTGTATTCAGCTAGTTCACTCTGATAGGCAGTGAAGATGTCGCTACCACTTGACGGGGCGTTCACTTGCTGATAAGATCCTGTCCCTGATGGAGTAGCGTCCTGAATCGGTGAAGGCGGATTCGACGACGTAGTCTTTGCCTTAGTCCTTGGAGTCATCGGAGGCGACAATTGTCGTGCAGATGATCTTCTCTTTCCAGGTGTGCTGTCCCTATCTTCAATGGCTTGCATTGTCGAAATTTGTCTCCCTCTAGGAGCAACCAGAGGTCGCCTGGGTAGGCTTGTTCTCAATTCTGAGGCATCGCTTCCACCAGTGTCGATACTCTGTGAAGAATTTGACTGCGTGCCGGCAGCTGGTGCGACGGCATGTCCAGAGAAAGAAAATGCGTTATCGCTGCTATCCTGTTCAGTCATCTGTAAGGCCCGCGGCTACCCGCTCGTAGGCTCCGTAGGAGTCCTACGGCTGATAACCTGTGAATCGGAGGTTATCTCCCCGATTATGTGCTGTTGTTTGATCTTGAGGTTGATGTTCTCAACAACGACGACACGGGAATTGCAGTTTCAGCATGGCGGCGTTTTTCTCTTGGCACCTGCAGTAATCTTGAGCCAAAGGAGCAAATTGATGCACCCCTTGGCGGTGGACAATTAAGAGTTGAATTATATGGGAGTGTGCAGTGATCCGTAGCCTACACTCCATTCGCATTATATTTGTTTATCTATATAAAAAGAGTACAAGCGTATAATACAATACCGTTACTGTACGAAGTCTGGAAAAACCCACAATCCTCAATTTGCTGTCCTATCAACTGGGGTCTCTGAATCTTTTCTGCGCCCCCTCCACGCCTTGAGATTCCAAGACCTCCCTGATGGTGATGCTACCTGGAAGCGGCAGAGCTTGTCTCAACCGAAGTTGCAACTTGGATGTGCCTTCCTCTATAGATAGATAGATAGATTGATGGATTGATGGATTGATGGATTGATAGATGTAGATAGATGTCGATAGATGTCGATAGATGTTGATAGATGTTGATAGATGTTGATAGATATTGATAGATGTTGATAGATGTTGATAGATGTTGATAGATGTTGATAGATGTTGATAGATGTTGATAGATTTAGATAGATGTAGATAGATAGAGATAGATAGAGATATAGATATAGATATAGATATTGATAGAAATCGATATAGAAATAGATATAGAAATAGATATAGATATAGATAGATATCGATAGATGTAGATAGATGTATATAGATAGATGTATATAGATAGATCTAGATATATGTAGATAGATGTAGATAGATGTAAAAAGATGTTGATAGGTGCTGATAGATGTTGATAGATGTTGATAGATAGATGTTGATAGATAGATGTTGATAGATAGATGTTGATAGATAGATGTTGATAGATATATGTTGATAGATAGATGTTGATAGATAGCTGTTGATAGATGTTGATAGATAGATGTTGATAGATAGCTTGATAGATAGATAGCTAGATAGATAGATAGATAGGTAGGTAGATAGATAGCTAGGTAGGTAGATGGATAGACAGACAGATGGATGAATAGATAGAAATATATATATATACATATACACATTCATCGAGGGATAGGTGTATAGACAGACAGCCAGATAGATAGGTCGAGAGAGAGAGAGAGAGAGAAAAAAAAAAGAGAAAAAAGAGAATAAGACAGAGACATAGATAGACAGAGAAGGAGATAGATCATCAGAGAAATGGATTGACAAAGAGACAGGCAGACAATGGCAGACAAATAGGGAAAGATAGAGAGAGTTTTTGAATGTTGACGAGCAGGAGACAAAGTTTTTGAATGTTGACGTTTTCCACAATTTTGTTACTATCATTGATGGTAATTGTTTTTGAATGAGACAAAGTTTCTCGATTTTTCCCATCTTTGGGCGCCTGGATATCTGCTCACTACGCGCCCATGTGGAGATGTCAGGTCCACCAGGACAGGCGCATCGGAGAGAGGCCGTGCCGAACCTGGCAAGTCGTCAAAAGCGGAGAAAGTTTGCTGGGAAACCCAGGTTTTTCACCCAAATATGGAGGTAAAACATCAACTGTTATGTTCATTCTTGATAATTTGAACATAAAGCTAACAAAAACATGAGATTCTCTGGGTTTAAGGGCCAATATACTGGAAATCATCAGCCAAATATGGAAGGAAAGGCTGTAAAATCTGCGACATGTCCCTCGATTCTGCGTTTTGAGGGGGTACAAGGGGTCCCCACTACTTGCACAGATTGTCCAACCAACTTGACAACTGGGGTCAGTCTGAGCTACAACTGGGACACCGAAAATGGGATTTTGACGGCCAAACTTGGGATTTGAGCAGGATAAGCCAAGGAAATGGGGATGATCCTCCCAGACTCGAGAAAGTGTGTGGATGTATTTATTCAAAGAAATTTGACATGGCTTTGTCCAACAAGTATCAACAAGTGGTATATACCACCAAGGTCTGCGGTTTTACAGAATGTGGAACATGATTGCCAACACTTTGAAGAAAAACACAAATGTGGAAAATGATGTTCCGCGTTGTTTGATGGCAATGCTCAGCTATAATCCATTTCCAGACAAAACCATATCTCCAAGAAACCCCTTGTTTAGATGGTTAGAGTTAGAGGTTTCCTTTGTTGGCTGGATACAGCCGAAGTTCTTGCATTTTTTCGTTAAAACTTAAACCAATTCTGGGAAAACTACTCTCTGGAAACCCTATTGATTGATCAAGAGCCGACCATAAAGGGACAAACTGCAAAGATTAAAGGCCGATCAATTTGATTGAGACAGCGATAAGACTTGGAATCTCAAGGGGCATGAGCAACACTGAAGTGCACAATCCACGCTGCAGATATCATGTCGCCGATAGATGCGAATAGAAATCGAAAAACATCCTATATCTAATTCGAAGGAAATCAAATATTCCATGACAATCACCACTACTCACACCTTGGAGTGTGAGCTGCTGAGCGACATGCCAAGAGGACAAGTGCCCAAAAGAAAGCTACCATCGTTTACTGCTGCTTCCACAAAATAGGTAAAGGAAATCATGAGCAAAATCTAGCGCAGAATCAGTTTATATACAGTATGTTTCTATCCAGAAGCTTTGGGAAAGCCTATCATCATGACTTGAATATCTTGTCAATCGGAATCCCTAGTGCGGCCATAGTAGATGGCTTCGTCTGAAAATGGGTTGTACCAGCAAACATGGCCATCTATTGAGGTTTAATGCACCATTTTTACACACGCAAATGGGATATATATGGTTGTGTATCCCATTATGTATACATATATAGATACTGTACCCCCATGAATATTCCATTAAATCCCCACTGTAACCCATCAATATTCAATGTTCAATTGTTAAATCCCCAAGAATCCCATGAATTTCCATTGTATCCCATTAACATCCCATGAAATCCCCCTCATCCCCAATATATCTCCAACATTCTCCAACTAATGTTACGCTAAAAACCCATGATCATGATATTCCCATGATTTGAAAGTGAACAGTTGTCCCTAGATCCCATTATTAAAATCTTCCATTTCATAGTTTTCAATAGTTTTCATTCATATATCCCAAACATATTCCATAAAATCACCAAACATATTCTTGGCGAAGTCACCATTGTTCATAGGTCAATCCCCCCTGGGAAGGCCTTCCCGGCCTTCCCTCAACAGCCGCTTCGGCGCCAAGGTGAGGCTGACGTCAGCGTCCGTGACGTCAGCGTCCGTGATGTTAGGGCCTGGTGTCAAAAAATGGAGTTTTTGATGGGAAAAACATGGGAACATCACTGGAAAATATGGGAAAAACCTCAAGGAACATCATGGCAAGAGATGGGAAACACATTGGAGAATCATCGAAAAATATGCGGAAAATTGCGAAAACATCTCTATACATGCAGGTTTTGATAGGAACATCGTCGAACTAAATGGGAATAAAGTGATGTTTTTAATGGAAAAATGATTGTACTATGGAGGACTTTCCAGAATACCATGATTGATGACCTTTTATCTACATTCACGGGGTTGGTTTCAGGGAAATCTCACGGGGAAATAATGCATTGTAAATATGTGTAACCCTCAAATTTCACCGCCAAATATGATGAAACATCGATTTCGATATTGGATGTGAAGATTTTTCCGGAAGAATTTCTGGGATAGAACCGCGTCTACTGAAGCTTCAACTTCAATGCATAACTTTTCTACTGGTCATTGATGTCAAACCTCTGCTATATCCTCAGAACCAACAATCATGTACTGTATATGTCCATTACGTGTTAAAACAAACAAGAAACAATTGCTACATTTCAGGACTTGAGTGTTTTTGTTAAGAGTTGCCTCTGGGATTTCAACAATATCAACAATGGCAACCATCATTCGATGCTACAACCCATGTTCCCATCATTTGAATCATGTTTCAACGATTTTCCCATGTTTTTACCCATGTTTTTTCCCATGTTGTGTCCATGTTTCCCCCATGAATTTCCCATGTTTTCTCATCAAAACCTTCGTTAAAACTAGGCACCGAAGGCGATCGGTACATCATCCAGGATCTCCTCAGTCACCTTCACGGCGCGAGGCAGTTGACCTGGATGGCGATGGCGCAACGTTTTCCTGAAAACCGCTGGGAAATGATGGTGAAAAATGCAGTTTTTGAAAAATAAATGTCTATTTTCGAAGATGCATAAAATGGGATTTAATATTCAATATGGAATTTAATATGGGATCTAATATGGAATTTCATGGGATATATATATATATTAATACTTGGATACTATGGGACTGGTGCAAACATATATAAATACAGCAATTAATGAGATTTATATAATGGGGATATTGATATAGTGGGATAGCTGAGAAAATATGTTTCCCCATTGAAGGGCAGTTTGATGCCATTTTAGGGCAATGGGGCATATATATATATAATATATATATATATATGTATTTGTTCCCCATTTTCCGACAACAACTGTGATCATCCGACGACAATGAATGGGATGGGATTAGGTTCAAAATTTTGAGATACCTCCACGTGCACGGGTCGTTTTTGGGGTGTTTTTGTTTTCATTGAGTACGTAGACCCCATAAAAGCCCTTCTTCAGTGTGTAGTACTTTGACCCGTTCTTTCTGTACCTTTATATTTTAGGGTATTCAACATACTTACCCCAAAAAAGATTTTTTTTTAAAAAAAAAAAACACATGTAATTATCATGTATCTCAGAAAACATTCCATGCATGGAGCATAGGCGATGTGCAAATGGTTTTAAAAGGGAAACATGACAGGAAAACCCTCCATATGATGCAAAAGAAACACGGCCTCCAAGGATTGTTTCCTTCAATCAATCAAAAACACGCGTCCAGTCTTGAAATGTGTTGTTCCCCACTGTTCTTTGCTTTGCTTTCCCTCTTCCATGTGAGGTTCTCTGGGAATCTGCAGGGATAGTTCCATCCACAGGTTAAAACTACCTGTCGTTTGGTTCCGAATTCCTTATCATGCTCTGACTGGAAAAAGAATGTGCCATTTAAGGCTGGTGCTGGTCAATGGTTGCAAGGACAGTAACTCATAAGCACAGATCACAAACAACAATGACACATGATTCTTGTTGGCGCGTGTAGTTTCGCCGAGGTTACCTATTATATACATGTACAATGATACTGCAAGGCAACAGAACACAACTTGGGAGCTCATCTTTGCTAGACCTGTCATGATGTTTGTCGAGAGCCCACTTCTGCAAGACTGTTTGAACCACAGATTGCTTCAATCCTGTTTTGGGTTGCTGCCGCAATCAGTCAACGCAGAAATATGCATAACTTAATCACAGAGAGCCGCTAGAGAGTGCGGAACATCATCTTGGAACAGAATCCAAAAAATACCGGGGTCTCCATCTCCAAAAATCATCCAATCCAATTCAAGGGCGGTTTAATGCGATTTATTTGGGAGATCACTACCCCATCTACTTCCTTCAAGGCTGCTTTGCTGTCAGGCTGCGCCAGATTTCGGCCTCACCACAGCACACAGCGAGCCTGGATGGGCTGTTGGGGTGGCAATCATCAAAAAAGTAGCACACATCTCAAGAATATTATGAAAATATATGAAAATGATAGCAACACCCAAAAAGATAGAAAGGCAAAGTGCTACTAAAAGGATCTAAAGGATCTAAGGGCTGGTAGATACCCTAAAAGAATTTGATGGTTTTGGGGTGGGAAGAGGGTGCAGCAATAAGATCCGTTGTCATTCAACTCGATACATCTGTTCCTGGGTCCTATTCGCAAACCAAGGGTTCGTACTGGGTACTTGACCAGTCATTGTGGATTCCCTATTCTTACAGCGACGTGTCCAGTTTGGGAAAATGTCCAAAAAAAACTGCACACAACATCCAAAACATTCAAAAACTGTACTGCTTCCTTTCCACTCTTGTGCACGGGCGGTATCATTGCTAATTTGTATGTGCTGCATCTGCCCCATTGCCATCTTGTGGGGAGGAGCTTTGGCTCCCTCTCAAATTCTGGATCATTCTGTTCATTCTGGTGTTCCAAGTATGTTTCGCCTATGATGACAGTTGAATGACACTTGACTCTGAAACAAGTTACTTCGTCATCCGCCGAAAACATGAGCAAATATGAACACGTCCTAAACGCCCAGCATTTTCAACTCATGAGCCGTCAAAACATACCCAGGTATCTACCAGCCCGACAAGTGCTATCTACAGTGGTACACTTTTTTAAAATCTGTTTAGGGGTTGCCAATGTGGGATTCACCAATGTCATAAACCATCCCCCAAAGAATCACCACCTCTCTATGGTATTTCAACCATCCCCAGCCTACTGTAGATCCTATTGTAAACCACATCATTTATGGAAGACAAACCTATTGGAAGGTGATCACCACATCATTATACCACCATTATGTAATCTATTTACCACATTATTTATAGGATCACCTTCCAATGCGAACAACGTTGGCACCCTCCGCCCAGTGGCCAAATGAGGATCATAGCGATATTTGCAATGAGGCACCTTTGAATGGGACAAGATGACAAGACACCCAGTCGGGTTGGGTATCAAAAACCGCCCCATGAAAACTAGTTCGATAATATATCTACAATAAGTCCTTAGTGAAGTTAGAGTTTATCATGATATATCTACCGTAAGTATCCATAAGTCCTAGTGAAATTAGAGTTCAAAATCAACTTAGCGATCGAGCTGGGACTACACAGCCTAGGGCAACACCCTGAAGAGCTGGGCGGTAGATTCACAGTTTGCCATCTGAAAAATCATGTGTCAAACCGGTAAATGGGTTTGTCTGAAAATCGAGTGCCCCAAAATCCAAGGCTTTATCATAATTTTCAGTACCCCATAATCCAAGTACTAAAAACTAAAATAGACATAACTTGGGGTATCACCATGTTCACTTCAAAGATGACCAGTGACCGGCTCACCACCAGTCACCAACAGTTCCAGGTGGTTTCACCTCCAAAAACAACGTCGTTCTACTCTCTGGCTATCCACCATCTATGGAAAACCTGGGAAAACCTGGGAAACCCCCCATCTTTTTTTTCGGTACATCATCTAACAACGGGCCACTTTCCATGGCCATGTTGGATTGCCAAACACTACCCATTTCAGCCTCCAAATCGTTCAAAATTGGCAGGAAACGTATTGGTTTTTGCATTTTGTGTTGCTATCCACCATGATTCATCATTTGGGTATGGTTAATATTGACTTTAATTTTGGCTTATTGTTACCCTCTGGTTCTTTAACATAGCCATGGAAGCCATGGCCCGTACAAATAGATGGCTATGTCAGTCATAACCAGAGGGTAATAGAATTTATCCCCATTCATATCCCATTAGATCCCCATTTATCCAGATGAATGATCATTAATGTGGTATGTTCCAATAATAATGATCATTAATGGGACATTCACCATCTAATTCTTGGGGTGCCCAATGACTTGACCCAGGGACGTGGTTCTCACACCATCCCGGAGTCTGGACTGGCGCTTGATGTGGCCCTAGAGCGGTCAAACATGGGGCACTTGGATAGCAGTGGACTGCTTGGGTAAAAAAATGTCCATTGATACAGTAAATATAGGAGGATTGAACATTCATTAATATGTTATATTACAGTAATCCAATCATTGATAATCCCATCCAAATATTAGACACCCCCATTCTATGGTCCTGATGTGGAAATTCCCTGCATCCACCATGGTCCACCATGGGGGCCAACATTAGGAGGATGGGATTATGTCAGTAAAGCCATCCCCAAATTTACGATGAATAGCTACCAAAAAACCATCAAAATATGGGTGGTTTATTATTGTTTTACTAATGATAGCAACCATGGTGAAATAACCACTATTGATTTCTAAGTCTTGTTCACACCAACAACTGCTGATTGTTGGTGCAACAGGTAAGAGGATGGAACCCCACAATCTTGTTCACCACGCATGTTGTTTCCAGAACAAGTTTGGAGATTATATAAAAATGAATGAATATTACAACAGTCAAAAACCTTAAATATGTCATAAAATATAAAATCATACAAAACATAAAATACCACCACTGTAGCTCAAACCAAGGCCACCAGATATCCTTTGCACAAAATCACGCTTTTTTAACCGTCCTGATATTGGCTGATGTTGAGCGACCCAAAGACCGCACAATATTTATTGCAAATGACACATCTAATGTGTCAAACAAGTTATCCTCTGGTAATTTAACATAGCTATTGAACATGGTGATTTATAGTGGATTTACCAATTGAACATGGTGATGTTCCATAGTTATGTTACTTTACCAGAGGGTCTTGTAACCATCCCGACTATGACGATATATTGGTGGTTCAAAAAAACATCCCTCAATGGATCCAAATGGTAGGTTTACCATTGGGTAAACACCACATTGCTGGCATTTCATCTGCCCGCGGATGCATTGTCCTGGAGGAAGTCGGAAATTTCACACTCCGATGTTTCGGAATCTGAGTCGGCTCCTGGCCGGGCGGGCAATGGACTGGAGCCCTTGGTGAAAATACTCCAGTAGATTGTATGGCAATTTCATCAAAAAGTTGACGTTTCAAGGTGCTGAAACAAACAGAACAAATAGTTTGTTGACTCTTGAATTTTCAACAACTGGTCATCTGTCCCAATCTCGGATGTTCCCGGCTATTCCCAGCAGGCTTCCCCCCATTGCCAACTGGAGCTCAATAATCACCCTATCATGAGGTTCGTGCCAAAATACTAAGTAATGTCAACCCTGGATTAATAAACCTCTAGGCTGTTTAGTTGGGAAGGTACCATTTAAGTATCAAATCATGACTATTGGGGGAATCCCCCCCGAATTAATTAACCATGGTTTATTAATCCGGGGTTGACATTACTTAGTTCAAAGAGAACATGAGGGGCCAAACAATAGCACCCGACAAACCAAAGACACCTCCTTAGATCCTTTTTTTCCCTGCGCCAGCCACCCCCTGCATCTTTGGTGCCTGAAGACAAATCCTGATGATAATGCAAATCTTGGCGAAAACTGATGTTGCTTCCAATTTCTCGGAAAGTCCTCAGAAAGAGCTGGTGAAAGGTGTAACTAACAGGAACATCGCAGGAGGCGCTTTTCAATGGGTCTGTTTGCTGGGGCCAAGCCCGGCGTCGTTGTTGCCGAGTCACTGCAGCATGGGGCCACCTTTGGTATTGATGTAGAAGCGCACATGTGCAGACACCTACAGCCGTAGACACGGCTAAGGATCAGCAAATTGAGGCGAAGATTCAAACACCAGATGATGTCGATTATAAACCAGCAAATGCATCAAAATTACATATACATATATATATATAATATATATATATATATATATACGACATGTATAAATATGAATTATATACCCCGAACTTCCTGAGACGAGGTTGTCCTGGCGGGGCTGAGGACAATGGCCCAATGTGTACCCCTAAACCCAATGGTGAATCATGCGTTTCCCTGTTAAATTATATAATTAATCAAATTGCCATAATTTCTGGTGTGCCTATTTTCAGACACACCCAAATGACGTAACGCTTCCGCGGCTCCCGATGATGAAAGTGGACCAAAATAGACATAGTTAGAGTAGGATGTTGTACGGGGTATCTCCCAACTCATGGAGGTCGTGCTGTTGTTATATCCATTTATATCAATTTATATCCATTTATATCAATTTATATCCATTTATATCCATTTATATCCATTTATATCCATTTATCACATGTTATAATACTGTTATAACCTCAAAAAAGCAACCAGAAGTCGCATCCACCAAGCCACCAACAAGCCGAGCTGACACACGAAGGCAGCAGTGATCGATGAGACTTCGTGGTTCAGCCCCTGTTAGCGCTAGCGGCTAGCGCCACTGTGGCATCATATGGGGGTGTCCATAAATGGGGGATCCCCAAAATGGATGGTCTATAAGGGAAAATCCCATTAAAATTGGATGATTTAGGGGTACCCCAATTTTTGGAAACCTCCATATGTTGCATCATTGGATTTCACAGAATGCATTAAAACATGTTAAAACTGCAAATCACTTGACGTGTTCAAGCTGACAGAATTTTGGATAAAAAATGGTTGTGAAAGAAAGGAATTATGGAACAACAATCAAATGCTACAGAGTTTTTCCCGTGATAGACAGGAGGTCGCCTGTCATTTCTTGGCCTTTTATTTTTTTTCCATAATTCTGTCGGCTGCTGTATACTCACTATATACATATGTATATATATATATTCCGATATGATCATCATCATTTTCCCCAAAAAAACTAGCCATGTGGGGTATACCGCGGTATACCCCATTTTCAGAGAGACTCATCTGTGTAAACCCTAACGGCCCACTAACCTGAAATGTTGGGTCATGTGGGGATGATTCCCCGCAATCTAACCATGATTCCAGTGAGATAACAGTAAGGTCACTAGAAATTACATAGATATAATTATAACCATTATCAACAATCATTAACCATATATAAACCATATATATATAATCATCCATATATATATAGTTGTATATATATATATTATATATAATTAACCATATATATATATACATATATCATATAATATGTGTATAATATGTATACACTTACACTACAATTAAAATCCATTATTCCACTGTTAGTGGGGGGGTCACTCCAATGTATATATATATATATGATACATACAGCTGGGCTTCTTGTTGCAGTGATCATGTCATGGCCACGCGGCCACGCCTCTCGCTTCCACCAGAGCTTTTCTGTGAAAGTGCTGCTGGTGGCATCCACGATGCTCGCGCCAATCCCCGCCAAGATCCTGCTTGGGAACAAAAAACACCCTAAGAGTAGGGCAAAAAATTGGAAAATGAAGAAGTAAATTGGGTTTTACAGTGGGAAATTAAAGAAGTAAAATGGCTTCGGGTTTGCTTGTTTTTTTAAGTGTGAGTTGTCTGCTCTCCACCTTGTGGCAACAATGAAACCAGGCTTCAGATCAAAATTGATCCCTGAATTGATCAAAATCGACCTTGGATATCTAACGAAATACATAACTCACACAAGAAAAGCGTCGGAGTTGAACCAATTGCGCAGTCAACCTGCGAAAATGGCAAGTGGTGTCCGATTCAGGCGTGAACCAGAAATATATGATGAAATATGGTCAAAAATTCTCTAGAAACAAGTAAAATATCGCCGGGAAAACAGTCGCAACCAGCGTTGGTTTGCACAGCTCTCTCCATGGGAGGGACAAGAAAAAACACAAATCGTTGGGATAAAAAAAAACGGACATGGTCAAGTGACTAGCAACAATGCTGTGACGACTGGGTTCATGTCTTTGTCCATATTGGATCGCATTGGATGATCACCCTGCTACACCAACCCAAACCAATTGCCGCATTTGGATCGAATATCCAAACACTACAAGAACTTGAAGGTCCTATCTGTGTATACATACTGTTCATGTTCCATTTTCTCTAAAGCCAGATTGTAAGTTGAACATTTAAAATATAATTAAATATATAATATACATACAACATCATACATAAAACGTCATTAAACACGATTATATACACTCAGATATAGGGCCTCTAACGCTCCAACGACCCGATTTCCATCAGCCCAGCAGCAAGCCATGTTCGATGAAACTCTGCACACAACTGCTTGGCATCACCATGTTCGTCAGCACCCCCAGCGCCAGCGTCTGCAGATATGGGTGTGATATGGTGTCATGCTCATCCCAGTGAGGACCATCCAGCACATCGCAAGCAACGGGAATATAAAAGCTGAAGACCTGGAAGTTAGCGGAAAAAATATCTATTTCTATCTATTTCTCATATCCTGGAGAGCTCTTCCCAATCTATTGGGTGGTTGTAAAAGAACATCATGCTGACATCAACTGAGTCGGGAAAAGCTAGGGTTATCAACCAACCTACCATATCCACCGCCCCAAGGAACCACGATGATCCAAAGCGAGGTTTGCAGAAACACGTCAAAGTCCCGGCTGTGGTAGTAAAACCTTGGTGTGAAACATTGAAAACACACCACTTTTCATCGCCCAAACGCTGAGAAAAGACAACTGATTTGTTCGGAGCATATTGTTGGTGGTTCACCATTCATCTTATTGGCTCAAGCCATCCCCCAAAAAGAGGAATCACTTGGGTTCCAACATGTTCCAACCAAATAGCTCATTCCTGCCCCGCAACAATACATTCTTCCCCAGAAACCTTTGTGGAATGTGGTGGATCGGATTATGTTTGGAACATGTGTATACATTTGTGGCTTGGGGCAGGCGATTGTACAACAGCACAAGCGATCCATGCATCTGTCCTATGGAGACAATCCACATGTAAATGCCCCGTTTTCGCTGAAATCGCCCATCAGCAGCCTGATCAGGGATAATAACTTGATTTGGGATCAATTTGGGAATTATCAAGTATTGATCACTGCACTCTGCAATTGTAGTCAATCATCAACAAAATCCCAAATCTGCAATTAGGATCCATTTGGGGTTTAGGACACCTGGATCACCCACTTTCATAGGGGATGTGACGCCAAGTTTATCAACCAAATGTGTTTCTGTATCCATTGGATAATCATCATGTTCCCTTTTCAAAGGGCACGAGCGGATCCCATCCCTGGTTCATATGAAACATCCCAAGTTTCTATGGTCCCAATGATGTGGAAATTCCCTAGAAAAAAACATACGAAAAACCATGCTTTTCTTTGGGGATCTTTAATATGGACGGGGGATTTCGGGGATTATTGGGGGTACAACAAAAAGCACCCGATTCCATCCGAGATGCCCCATTGATCTGAACCTCAGCACAGGCGCCAAGCCAAAATCTTAGACAGAGACATCTCAGACAGAGACTCTCAAGGAGAAAAACCAATAACGGCCATTTAAAATTCGATGATATTATATTAAGATGTAAACTGTGATTTTATTTTAGTTGTCTACAATATCACGTTTATCATCATGTAGCCACACCTATAATGGGGGTACCTAAAAATGGATGGTTGTTAACGGAAAATCCTATCAAAGTGGATGATTGGGGGGTACCCCTAGGCCCCTAGGAAACCACCATATAGATGATGTTAGATGGCTTATTACAACCACCTCGGAAGCCCCTAGGACCCCCCGGTACTTGAAATCCAGGATCAAGTCGCGCGTAAGCCAACAGCAAGTTTCGAACGCCCCAGCTCCTCGAGCCGAGCAGGTTATGGCTTTCTCTGACCATTTTCATGGGGAAAATATGGGTATGGATCAATACCTATTAATACCATTTTTAGGGGGATGAATATCCATTTACCAGCTATTTTGATGTGAACAAAAAAGGGGTACAAGGTTTTGACACACTGCCATATGGGAAAATGATTTACCATCGAATTTTGTGGTCCCCGTCCCCGATTTATCCCGATTTCATACAAACCCAAATGATTCCAGTTTCGATACCAGTGGATTGTTTTAAGATCGGCTTTCTACTGCTACAGTATTTGTCTGGTTGCTACTGATGATCTGGTCCAAAAGGAGACCATTTTGGGCTCGGACTTGGCAACCATTTTTGCTACTGGGGACTTGCCAGGAAACTCAAGACGCCTTCCAGTGTGGAGGCAGGTTTCATGGGCAAGCCTGGATCATCTAGTAGAAGCACAATTGGGGAAAAACAACAACTTGGAATTGTTGAAACAAGTTGGCCCTCCCGTACTGCACCAAGTTTCACCAAGTTTCACTTAAACAACTCTGAGTAAAACTCTGAGTTGCACCCCCCAAAGACCCACTTTTTATGCTAGCAGCATGCACAGTTATACATTCCTAGCCCCATTAGCCCCCAATGATCGGTGGCATCACCTCCTCTGGAAACGTCCTTGGGGATTCATCTCAAAGTACACCAGTTTTCAGATCAGCTTTATTAGTTCTATGACTTGGGGATGCAGTTCCAGTCTTAAGAGTCGTTTAAGTGGATACATATATATATATATATATATTATATTACATATATATATATTATTATATATATTATATTACATATATATATTATTATATATATTATATTACATATATATATATATTATATATTATATTACATATATATATATTATTAGATATATTATATTACATACATATATATGTATTATATATATATACATACCCATAGTGATATTTGTTACTGTATGTTACTGTATGTCCCAACCTGTGGTTGTTAGCGTTTTTTTCAGCCCCATGGTTTTTCAGCCTTTTTCAGAGCCCCATGGTGAGCACTTCCCGATCCAAGGTGCAAATAGTACGGAGCGTATGTCGCCAGGTCATCCCAAAGCAGCTGGAGCCGGTTCCTCCGGTGCGGCTGGTCGGAGAGTCTCGTGCGATATTCGACCTATCCACTAAACCTAAACAAAGGATAAACAGGTGTTGTGTAATATTCATTCTATTGATTTCTATTTTTACATTTTTTGATAATTAATCAATATGTATAATATATTTATTTATAATATATGTACTGTATGATTGATGGATGGGTGGATGGATGGATACTTGAATGTTCTTGAGCTCGTCCAGGTGCCAATGGCGGGGCCATGTTCCAAGGACGTGTTCAGGAAAGATCATAAAGATCTATAAAGATCACATTTATATAGTGCGTTCGACTTATCTTTGATCTTCTTCATTCCTGCTAGATCTGGGTAGTGTTTGTTCAATGTGTTTTTTTCCCTATCCCAGCTATCCCAGCTATCCCTGGCCAAAAAAGTTTGACACCCCCATCTCCAAAGGCCGCCCAGTGGCATCGCTTCATTGTTGGACCTCTGCCGGGACAGAAGACGATTCAGTGACAAGGAACCCACCTCCTGGGCGAAAAACCAGGGAGACCTGGGGGACCTGGCAAACGAGCCAGTGATCAACCTGGGTACAGATGAGAAAACCAACTTGGCATCTGAGAAAACCTATGTTTGATGATGTTTTGGGGTCAGAAGCGGGGAATAGCACCAGGCTTCCCTTGTTGGATTATTAGCCAACACTCAACGGTTATTAGCCACCCAGTGCGGCCCATTTGGTGGTGTCTCACTGGGAGATCAAAATCATCCCGATTCACCGATCATCCCAACATCTCCCAACAATACGAGCTCAACACTTGGATTTGCATCCCACTTGTTGAAGGACAAAGAAAGCAAACCAAATCGTAAATATGATCATTTAAGGAAACTACAGTGCAGTAAACTCTGAGATCTTTGGTTGGTGAACCCACGGCATTTAAAACCACCAACGATGAATCGATTGGTTTCACGGAAATTCTAAACAAAACAGGAGGAAACCATGCGTTTAGCCCTACTGTAAAATCCCCTAAATATAGTAGAGTGGTACACTCTACATGTTTTGCCCAGCAAGCATTGAACAATAAATCCCCCCCGAAGTCTCAGATCTACCATGATCTAGCCTCAAAGAAACCTTGGAAAATCTTCTGCGAAAAAGTGATATTGGTCGAGAACTATATCTGAACTATATCAGTATATCACTATAAATATCACTATATCTATACTATAGTATGACAGTACAGTATGACCAATCTCAGTATCTGCCGAAAAATCACCATATATTTATAGTAGTATAGACCATATATCACCATATTTATATATATATACTGTATATATTTTTATAGTAACTATAGTATAGAAGCATACTTAACACTACGTATCCAAACCTCAGACCTGCTTTTTCTGACCTCGGCCGCATCCACTTTGCCACTCCGCCAGGCGCGCAGGCGCAGCAGCTCCGAGCCAAAGCGCTCCTCCAGGAAGTGGCTGCCAGGGATCCTGCGGTGATTCCACCATTGATTTTGCTGCTGATTTCTGTGATTTTTGGGGTGTAAAAAGCCGTGGAATGAAAAGTTAACCAGTGATTTAAGCATGATTTAAAGCTGGGGTATATAGTTTAATATAGTTTATATATGTTTATATACTATGTTTTTTCACCAGTGAGATAGTTATACCGAAAACAAATCTGAGCAAAATATCAAGAACTGATCATCTTTAGATTTAACATGATTTAGAATGATTTAAGGCTAGCCAATTCTCACATTTCTATTCATTTATGGCCAGAAATTCATTCGCCCCAGGGCGCCTGAGCAAAGCAGAGACACCTTGACGTTCAAAGTGCTCGGCGCTCTCCTGGCTCTCCTGAGGTTCAAGCAGACCCAGGGTGACCCATGGTTTCACCCACAAGAACTGAAGATTTCACCATCAAAAATGGGAAGGGCCAGAGCTACCCCCATCAAGATGCTTTATCATGTTTTATCCTCACTTTCCTTGTTTCAGTTGTTACTTTTTCAAGTGGAATTTTGGTGTTCACCTTTGTTCAGACAACCCCAAATTTGATACCAGTATGTTGCCCATTAGCCATTCTCAGGCAATCTTCCTTTCCTTGATGACAACCCTTCATTTCGGGTGTCGAGGAAGGGTTGGTGATTTCAACCATGGAAAGATCAAGCGCCTTGCTGGAAACAGCCACTGGAGTCCGAATAGTGAATAAGTCAAGGTAATCTTCGGTATATACTACATGTACAGTACACCCATATGGGACTTTCTTAAAATGGTGGATCCCCAAAACCAATCAAGACCATGGGTTTCAATACAGTCCAATGACTTGGATGATTTGAGGGTCCCCCCCATTTTAGGAAACCTCCGAGAGTCTCAGGGACAATGGATGATAAATTGAGATACTTACCCTCTGGTAAATTAACATAGACCCTGAAAACAGCCAATTTTGAGTGGAAACTAGTCTTTCAACCCCTGTCTGCCAGGGTCTATGTTAGTTCACTGGAGGGTACTAAGCCAAGTATCTGATTCATCCACCGCAGCAATCCTCAAGCGTCGTGGCTGTGGGTCATCAGCTGGAGCCCCCAAGGATATCCCGAAGGTCTCGTGGACCACTGGTTTTGGCTCGAGCCAAGGGGATACCAATGGATCCACATCCACAACATTTGTGCAAAAATGTCATTTGTAGTACCCTCTGGTAATTTAACATAGCTATTGAAAATGGCCATAGAAATAGTGGATTTTCCCATTAAAAATGGTGATTTTCCATAGTTATGTTAGTTTACCAAAGGGTATGTGACTTTCTGTAACCATTCAACTTTGGGGATCAACTGTGAGCCATACCCAAATGAAACCGCTTCGATCTGTGGCCTGATTCGCCAAGACTCATCTCCTCGAAGGGTGGTCTGACGCAATTGTTGAGTAGCACCTGGTCAACAAGTCCGAATGAGGTCTTGATGCTTCAAAGTTGGTACACCTGAGGCAATCAATCAGCCATGAAGACAAAGAACTGTTCATCTTCGCCGTTGCAGGCTTCATGAACCAACAATGCCACAATCATCTCAATCCAGTGTGAGGATGTGTAAAGTATCTTCAAATATATCGTAAAGTATATTTTATTATATTTTATTGCTATTGGTTTGAAGCTTGTTGCCTCTTCAAAACCATGTCTGGTTGGTGGTTTTAACCATCTTGAAAAATATTGGTCAATGGGAAGGACTATCCCATATGTTATGGAAAATAAAAAATGTTCCAAACCACCAACCAGATGTTTTGCACGTCATTTTTCCCTGTCAAACCGCGCCTTCTGTGAGGTTCTCGCGAGGATGCTCGCAGAAATACACGAGAAGAGCGCCAGCAAAAAGTACAGGGAGCTGTTGCCTCCAGCGTCGTTTCAAGCCCGAGCAATTGCAAAATCAATGCGGATTTGACCGTTTGACCATTGAAAAACACCAGGAGTTGACCATGAAAGATAGGGGATTGGAGTTGATTGGAGGACCAAAATGACTTGACGGTTAAATGTTGAGATTTGAATAGATTCAAATGGGTGTACCCTGTTGGAATCAAACATCGCTGGCTGCAGAATGAAATTGCCCAAGCTCATGAGGCAAATTGATAGCTTCCGCCTGCCACAAAGATCTCAGTTGATGATTTTGGGGATCATGTTGAAAGGGCTGCCAGGGGAAAAAACCGTCCGCGGGACATCAGCTTGGGTCACAAGACATCCGAACCAACTTGCTTGCAGCTTGTAATAACCATATTCGTGTTGACTAAATCCTACTAAATCCACAAACAAGTCTCACGTGGGTATGTCCAAAAGTAATAATAATAATAATAACTATCCCAGGAATTGCCATTTCAACAGGGAAAAGTCATTGAATCTTGGTGCAACATGGACAGCGATTTCCCCACCCATCAACCATCTCCTGCCATGGCACTGAGGGTCAAGTAGACCAAGCCCTCCAGGAAATCCGCGCTTTCACGCGGAAGACCAACACCGAAGGAATAGGTCGCAGCCACTAACATCAACGTTGAAACAATCGTCAAACGCTCCTGCGCTTTTGACTGGAGATGGTTTGAGATGTTTTCAGATGGTTTCAGGTCCGGCGACAGAGTCAGGCCTAAATTTCCTGAGAAAGAAAAATTAAAAACAATGACAAGAGACCCCCCCATCCAAGTTGGTTTCCACTAGAATATTGCCTAAAATCTACATAAATCTATCAGTCTATCCTGGCATCATGTATGCCAGGATCCCAGAATTTGAGGTAGTCCGAAAAAAGGCCCCGTCCTGTACGGTGACAGACGCACCAATGACTTGCTGCACATCAGAGCGAAACAGGTTTGCCTACAGCGACTTAGAAGATTCTGGGTGTATATAATATATTATCCTGGGTGATATAAAATATGTACTCCTGGGTGGATATAGATTATGGTCATCCCTAATGTTTGGTAAATTCAGATGAAAATGGATTGATGACCATCCGCAATACAGGTTGATCAATTTGAAACCTCAACACTCATCCACTTCATGGATCTTCATGGTCTATATCTTGAGCTTTTCCTGGGCTCTCCATAACATGGTTGGGGAATCGACATCAGGTTACCTGAGCCAGCCTGAGCCGCGATGATTTGCTGGCGCCGAAACTTCCGGCTCTGCTGAAGTTTCAGATTTTCGAAGAAGTTGCTTCGGTTGTAACCTACGGCGCGGGACGATGCGGAAGAACCATTTTGTTCGGTCCGTCCTGAAAGGAGAGGTGTCACACCATGGTTCCCAGTCATCTCATACTGAGAAGCTTTACATCATGGATCATCATCGTGGTAAATCACCTCTAGTGACACTTCTGCAAGCAAACTATGAAAAGGATGAAGGAAAAACATGGAAAAACTCTCCAGAGACCGCCTTTTTTTTTACTGGAGATAGCTATGGCCTATGGCTTTCTGTAGATGTTTCCTCGAACCAAACCACTGATTTTGGTTGGTGAATCCCCCATGTTGGTTGACCCCGGTGGCTGATCAGAGATACCCTATAAAAACGAAGGAATTAAGTGACTAAAATATCATGTGTATATACATGTATATAGATATAATATGTATGTACATAAATTTGTATATGTGTATTATATATATACAGTATATAGATATATACATGCACACACACATACATATATATATATATATACAGTATACATATGTATACGTACAGATATATTGTATATGTATAGCAAGAAACGAGGAAACTAACGGTCTCCCCAAGCCAAACCCTGCTGCTAGTGGCTCAAGAGCTTCAAGCCCGCAGCTGCTACAGCGCTGGCCGCAACACCAACATCCATGGCGCATGGGTGTTCGTGAGAGGCTATGGAAATGGATATGCCGTGTCTTTATGACGGCAAAATTCACAAGGTCTGACGATGTCTGACGTCTTCATTGGTGCTTTAAAAGCTTCAGAAGCTATGGAAATCAGCAAAAGTTTGAAACGCATAGGATTCTCAGCTGTCCTAAAATCCACAATTCTGACACGTTTCCCCAGTTCTGCCCAATTCTTATATCGTCTGCTGGACGACAACACGTCACCTTCGAACATTTCGCTGTATCTTCACATGTCCAAACATGTTGATTCAGGTACTGCATACCAATCAGAAACTACCAGCAAGAGCGGACACACAAGCAAACATCCACACAAACAGAAACAAAGAGGGCAATTGCCACTTTGATAAAGGACATCCGTGGTTTGGTGTTCAGCTTTGTATTTCTTGAAGCGGGTCTCTCCCTCAAGAAGATTAGGAAGTTCCCAAGCACTTGTTGCCCCAAAGATGCGTCTCTCACTTCATGCCACCAAATTGTACAAGTAAATTTTGAAGCCCAACAGAAAGTCAGATCTCAAGCCCTATTGATGGGCAAATTCATGCACAAGCTGGGGTAACCCTTTGTCCCTTTGAACTTATAGGGGAACCAGTGTTTCTGGTGTGGGATTGGCCATGAATTGTCCCTATCCGCCTATGAGAAACAAGAACTGTCCAAGGGTTCATTCAAATTTATCCTATGTTTTTTTGTTTCTATCATCTACTATTCCATTTTTGGTTGCTTGTACACCCACTTGTCGTGGCGCTTTGTTGATCCCCCAAAAGCTAAAAAATTAAGGGTGTGGTAATACATCCAGCTGTAGTTTTGGATAAACAATGGTCATTCACCTAAATTAGCATCACACGTTTTGCCACCATGTTGGTGCGGTTACACTATATATAAATCCACTTTGTTCCCATTGCTCTTGATGGTTATATCCCCCATGTTTCATAGTTAATCCCATTTGTTCACCTGAACATGGTGGCAAAATCCCATAAATCCCCATGTTTAGTCCGGCGATAGTTCGTATTTTCCCGTTTTTGGTTGATTGATTCATATTGTTTCAATCCCCCGATGCTTTCTTCAATGTTTCCCTCAAACTCCTCAGCAACCGGACACGCCATGGACCCAATCGCTGTCATTGGCCTAGCGCGCTGCGTCTTCACCAAGGAAAGTTCGGCTTTACCATGGACATAAAACATGGTCAAATCTAGAAAACTGGTGATAAAACGCGAAATCCTGGTATTTAGATCAAATTAGATCTGATTCTAGGCAAAGCACGGAACTGAGTTCAACTATTACTTAAACTATCATTTCAAAATTAAGATATCTAAAAAAATGCAAACTTGTGGGGAATGATTCCCTGATGTTCGCCAACATCTGAGCGCTCGAGCAGCAAGGAAGATGTTGCAGGACCTCGATTTCTTTGGAGACGAGGTGAGGAAAGGTTTATATCACTGGAACGGTGATTTCAATGAGATTTTAATGGGGATATACAGTAATGGGCTATAGCAAAGGATGCAAAAGGTTATACTGACATATACTGACTATCAATAATCCAGCAGTTTATGATAATAGTGGGAATATAATGGGTATATAATGATATCATGGGGATTTTAGTGGGAATGTTCATGGGAATTTCAATGGGTATATGCTGTAATGGGCCACTGCAAAACATTGATACGTTGGTGGTATACCTACTGAAAAATATGACTTCGTCAGTTGGGCTTACTATTCCCAACTGAATGGAAAGTCATAAAATTCCATGGTTCCCAAACCACCAAATCCATCGTTTTTTCTATGTTTACCACAGGGTTTTCCATAGCATCCTGGATTTGACCCGCGTCCCCCGACCGCTGGATCACGTCCTGCGTCTGGGCAGCTTCAAACGTCGCCTGGCGAACAGAGGACTCGATGAAAAATGGAGGTTCAACCAACAACAATGATGGTTTCACCATGGAAAATGATGGTTTCACCATGGAAAATGATGGTTTCACCATGGAAAATGATGGTTTCACCATGGAAAATGATGGTTTCACCATGGAAAATGATGGTTTCACCATGGAAAATGATGGTTTCACCATGGAAAATGATGGTTTCACCATGGAAAATGATGGTTTCACCATGGAAAATGATGGTTTCACCATGGAAAATGATGGTTTCACCATGGAAAATGATGGTTTCACCATGGAAAATGATGGTTTCACCATGGAAAATGATGGTTTCACCATGGAAAATGGATCAGACTTGGGATTTCACCATCGAAGTGGTGAAATCCAGGGTCTTGCCATTCTGAAATCCAGGGATATGTATAGCCTCTGGTAAACGTTTACAGGGTTTTAATGGGAAAACCATAGGAAAATCATAGGAAAATGGTGATAGTACCCTCCTGGTTTTACATAACGAACTGGACAATCCCCATTTTTAATGGGAAAACTCACTATTTCTATGGCCATTTTCAATAGCTATGTAAAATTACCAGAGGGTATATATATATATATATACAAATTATATACTTTGGATTAAATACCCAACAATGACCCCAAAATGAATAGGTCCAATATAAAACCAGGATTTTGAAGAATGCATTTAGTTTAGTATCAAGTGGAGCCTAAACAAAGCCATGCATCAGCAAACATATTCCTTCAGTGGTTCCCGGTACCCTGGACGTAAACATACTGTACCAACTTGTAGGTCGATTGTAGGTGGTTTTTTTCTGTGTGAGCGCTGCCTGTTTTGGGTGGGTTCTTCCAATCCTTTCCCTCAGCAAATGCTCCCAGGATCCGTTTTTGCTGCTGGTTGGAATCTACAACCCTCAGCGCAAGCCCCAATGGCTGCATTGAAAGCGATGACACCTGCGGAAAATGACGGAAAGAGGATGCACAGGAATGAGGATGAGCAAGGAGTAACTATGTAAAATTGTTTATGTAAATGTCTACGCCAAGATTTTAACATATTCTAACCAATTTAATTGGGATTGCTGCCTGGGAACATCAACATTTTAGCCTCGACTCGCCTCTTGGAATGCTTGGCACTGCTTACCTAATGACAGGCTAGTCATTGAATCCCAGGAAAGTGATGCACTGTCACAGGAAAGCCAGGTGTCACAGAAGCCGCTCTGTTTTGGTCTGCCCCCCAAAAGAAAACAACAGAAAGACAGATGCACAATGTCCATTGGGACCATCGTCCATCTCCATCTTGGCTCCGGATACCAAGAATGGCTAATGATAATCCCAAATAAAGGCTGGTATGAGCCCCAGACATCCCCAGACTATTCCAATCATTATATCCTCATCAGCTAACTTCAAGGAGTATAGCAGCCACTGCTCAACAGCTTCTGCCCCAAATTCCTCCATGCCTGTTGGGAAACTGCTGTTGTCAGCACTTGCCAACAGGGCCAACGCCATTCGCCAACAGCTTGCACTGGCACTGATGGCAGCATTGATGGTGATCATGTTGCACTGCAAACCTTGCCCACGCAGCAGGTTCATAAGTGGTGGTTTGATTCGTGATTGGGATGAAATATGAACATATGTACATAAACACCGTATAGTAGTTTTTATATATAGAGAGAGATACATGTTGTGAACACTTACTGTGTATATTCATATTATATGATACAAATGTATGTACATAATATATTTGTATGTATATATACATACATTATCATCATATATTATATATATATGTATTATATTATATATATTATATATAATATTATATATATATATTAATAAATGTATATTATACAACCCCCATAGTTTTTACCTCCCAGGATCGCCTTCCAGCCGCGTTTGGCATACCAGCTCCACCGCCGGGCGCCATCCTCCGTTACCGCAGGCGCTGATTGCGGAGTCCAAGGTCACCAGGTTACAACGAAGGGAACGATCCTCAGCACATCGACATGTTATCATCATTTTACCATGAAAACATTGGGATTTGACCCAACAACTTGGAGATTTTTACCCAAAAACTTGGGGATTTTTACGACAAAACTTGGGGATTTTACCGAAAAATTGGATATTTTACCACAACAATGTTGGGGATTTTACCACAAAACTTGGGGATATGATGGGATATGGAGATTTTACCCAAGAAAAAGATGGGATTCACAGCAAAATAATGGAGATGTTACTATTAAAACATCATGGATTGATGGATAGATTTTATACCCAAGAATTGGGATTTGATCATCAGAAATACGGATGTCATTGAAAAAATGGGATTTAATTACTAATCACAGAATGATGTGGCAAGTTTGAGGGGATATGTGTTTAATGATATCTATATATATGTATATATATATATTATAGGTGGATCTGATTTTCAGGTGTCAAACTGTTCCAACTTTCTCCACAAGGATCCGGGAGGATGGACAAGAGCTTAACGGAGTGGCGCCAAAAGAAGCCTTGGCAGATGGATGTGGTCTCCTTACTTTTTGGCAACGAAGATAGAAAAATCATCTGCCAGGAATTTGCCTAGGTTTTTTGTTAGTAGGATTGTACTTTTCTAGCTTTTGGGGGGGGGTTGCTATATATAATTATAATGATTATATAATGATTCGAAATATTCACGGAAATTTACCATCCGCCAATATCCTCCAACTATGCTTGGAGGAAAGTGTTCTTTTGTTACTTGGGGGATGGCAAGGGATATACCAACCAGTCTGGCTGAACTATCATAGTGCACCAAGTTTTCCCTACTGTCATCTAGGACATCAATGGCTGGTTGGTTTTGTCTTCAACCCATCAGGGGATCTGGGTTGGCAACTGGGTCTCAACAAGATCTCCTTGTTCTGAAGAATGATAAGGCCCCCAAAAGTCACCAAACAGCTCCTTATCCATTGAACCTCTGCCATGTGAAACATGTACCCTGCTATGTTAATCAGTAAGTTTGTGAGAAATGAGACATTGGAACATCTATGCGATGGTTCTTTGGCGCTGAAATAAAGCCATGTCAACCGGAACTGTCGCACAAGTGGGGCTTGTGAAACTCACAAAGGGGTAAGCCATAGCATGCCATAGCATGCAGGAACGGTTTCGGGTCCTGAAAAGCATGTCCCATGCCACCAATGGAGTCTCTAAAAATTGGCACCCCAAAAAACAATCAATGAGAATGGGTCATAGAATTCGGAATCGAACGGTTTCGGGGGCACACATTTATGCGCAAAGACGCAAAACAGTTGTTCGGGAGGAAAAGGCTCTAGGGCCAAGAAAGCCAGAGATGACTCTTCTCCCTTGGCCTCCTTCCTACTAAGATGGAAAGGGGGGGAAGCAGCGAGGATTTGGCTCTGGCTCCAGCCATCGAGTCCATGAAACCCCATTTCTGAGCGCCGCCATCGACCCCCAGGTTCCACCAAGCAGCCTTTGCCGCACGTACTGATGGCAGCTCCCACGGAAATCACGTTGCAAGACAGGATCCAGTCAATCTCGTCCAACCTCCATGGCTGAAAAAAAATCTGTCTGAAACAACGGGCCGATGGGGGTCAAATTGTTGGAAATGTGCGAATGTAAAATGACGCATACTAGCTGTTTCTAGCTCGAATCAGTTGAGTTCTTGCAAATCTGGTGAAAACCTTGGATGGTCCTTGAACCCTTACCGCCATTTTGTAGGGGCCGGCAGTTTATTGGTTTGGTGGATGCAGGAGGATAGACCGAAACTGATCTGCCAACCGGCCGCCTTCTCACTTGCAATAGCCTCCGGGAATCAAACATGGCAATGGAAAATCCACCATGTCTAGTTGGTTTCCCATTGAATCCTACATGTAAAATGAACCATATTTATAAGGCCATTGATCAGGCCATTGATCATTTATAGGGAATATTCCATTGCAGTTCGATGATTTGCCCAGCAAACCTCCATGACTTGTGATTCTCATGAGGTTTTACCAGCCATGTTTGATTCCCAGAGGGAACAAACCACCCTGGGTGCCGCTCAGCAACAGGACCAAAGCTTCCTGCCAACATTCTCCGTTTTCGCAGGAACCTCGGCCCAGACATTCCACCGTTTTGGAGGGATTTATCTTTTTGTACATCTGGGGTGGTCGCAAAAATTGAAAATCCCAGAATCCAAAGGTTAAAACCCATTTGGCCCATTCAGATGACAAGTTTTGGGGTGTCCCCATTTTGAGACAAAACCATTTTGGGTTTACTGGCTATATACCCCACTTTACATCCCATTTTAGTCTGATACTGTATCCCCATGTTCGTTGGGATTACATCCCCGGCATGCCAAAGAACTGATGGCTGCATTGTAGCTGATGAGATCTGGCTGGAGCCTTGAGCTGCACATATCCTTCCAGTGTTGCGGCACTCCGTACGAACCAGATCTTCGTACTTAGTGGATCTTAGTGTGGTGAAGAAAATCATAAACTGTCTCCATTAATAGATGACTTTCCCATGAAAACCATTTGAAACCTCTATTAATAGGTCCATTTTCAATTGCCATGGTTCATTGCTGGCCAATGAATCAGGTAAATCCATCTCTAATTTATTGTCCCATTATTATCCCAATATTATCCCAATTAAACTACATAACACCCATACTAAACTCTCAAAATCACCATTCAACGTTGTCGCTGTTCACGGTTTGCGCCGCTTTCTTGTCACGGCGTGTCCTCGAGCAGCTGCAAGGAGCGTTGCCACTGGCTGCCCTTGCCGTACCTGGCGGCGGGCGCCATGGAAAATCACCATTTTTAATGGGTAAACCATCTATAAATGGGTCATTTCTCATGGCTATGTTAAATAACCAGATAATTAATAGATGATTAGTATCTATCATCATAATATCTATTATTACCATATTACTAGTAGATGATTAGCATCTATTATTCTGTTTTACTGGTGATTATTATGATTATTGAAAGTAAATTAGTATGTTTTACTGGTGATTAATATGATGATGATAAAAGTGAATAACAGTATACTGTATATAATATCAATATTGTGATCATGACCGTTACTAGTACTATTATTATCATCTGTTTATTCTGTATAATTATTACTGGTGATTGATTTTAATGACTTTCCCGGCTCCCTTTTCATTCATACCGAGGCACACATCAATCGATGTGTTGTAACTGATCACATCGGCTTGCAGCTCCGACTGAACTAACCTCACCGTTGGAAAAAAAAATGAAAAAAACACGTTGGTCGAGGGGTCGAGGGATGACCACCCAACAGAAACAAGGGGAACTAAGGCAGGGACCCTCATTATCCTGTAGGACCGTAGGATTCATGGAAGAGGGTCAAAAAAATTGTTGTGGATGTTATTGGATGTTGATTCGCGGTCCAAATTCCAAATGTTGACCAAATGCTCAGCAATGCCGGAAGCAAACAAGTTACATCTCCATCAACTGCAGCACGTGCTGCCAGTCTCCTTGTCGAGCGGCGAAAAGCCCGTAGTCTCCCAAGATAATCAAGATATCTTTTTGCTTCAAGGAACTGGACGTCAAAGATCTTGAAGATTTCTAACGTGGTAATCTGCATAGTGCCATAAACCATCCTCAAATTCACTATACATGGGTGGTATATGGTATATGCTGGTATAAACATGTAAAACCCCTCCAAAACTGGAGGTTTTTTGGGTAGTTGGGCCACCCCATCTAATGGCAACAGGATACACCATCGATCTACAAGGCGAGACCTCAGAAATGATATTGGAAGCACCAAAATTGTAGGGAAAAAATATGACACTCCCCAAGTTTTTCTTGAGGTTCAAATCTGCTTACATACTTCTGGAAACTGAAAAAGGGGTCCCAAGGTTGATTTTACCACTGGAAATGGCCAAACAAGAGCTTACGTGTTAAAGTTGGGATACTCGCTACCCATGAAACAAGGCTTCTCTCGTGATCAGTTGAAGTACCGAATTTCCCCTCTTGTGACTATCATTTAAGTTTAGCTGTAATGGTTTGGAGTTTGGAGCAACCCTGAAAATTGTAATGGTACTATCTCCTTAATGATGGGTTAGATCCAAACTCCATTTATCCATCTATAGCTGGTTAATTAACCCTGAAAATTGCAAATACTATCTATTAGTTTCCCAGCTATGATTTAATGATTATCCCAAAAATGACTGGGTTTATCGTAGTTCATAGCTGGGAAAATCACCACATATTGGGGATCTTCCAACAGGCCATGATGACAGCGTTTTGGGTGGGGCTCCTGCACAAGTCTTCATGGCTGCATTGAACGCAATGACATCCGCACGGATGCCTGGCAATTTTGATCTCTTGGTCTCAAGATAAGTTTATTCGTACATGCCTACATATACATGTAATTCTATAGCATACATATATATATAATATGTATGTATCTATATATCGTAAAGTATCACACTACACCATGTGTTGCATGGTGTGTATTATATATGTGTATAATTGAGTCAGTCCATATTGCAAGATCCCAGGTTGAGATGTTTCAGTGTGACACTTGGAGCCACAAACCCTCAGACGTTCTGTACAAACGCACCGAACAACATAAGGAATGAGGCTTTCCCACTCCGCCAGTTGAGGCCATTCTTATCCAACTCAAAGGGTTGCGGGTTTACCATTTGCGGACTGCTGGAGAGACGTCTCAGACCTGCTACTTACTGCTATATTTGATTCTGTTTCTACTGAATATTATCACATCTTATACGAAGTGGTGTATGCCAATATCAAATACACCGCTTCGCCACTTCATATCAGATAGTTGCGTCACAGGTCTATATCCATAAGTACTATATCATACTATAGGTATAAGTGAAGTTCAATATGACTAGAATCTGATTCTCCGATATTATCATTATCAAATAGTATTTCTATTACTATCCAGTTATATATATGATTTCTATTTCTATTACCCTCTAGTAAACTAACATAGCTATTGAAAATGGCCATTTACAGTTGATTTTCCCATTAAAGATGCTGGATCTCCATAGTCATGTAAACGTTTACCAGTAGGGTACTATCACCATTTTCCTATGGTTTTCCAATGGTTTTCCTATGGTGTTCCTATGGTTTTCCTATGGTTTTCCCATTAAAACCCTGAAATCTTCGAAAGTCACCTGAAATCCACCCTCCAACGGTCGCCTGCGTCGCACGTCT
Source organism: Cladocopium goreaui (assembly GCA_947184155.2). Classification (NCBI taxonomy): domain Eukaryota; class Dinophyceae; order Suessiales; family Symbiodiniaceae; genus Cladocopium; species Cladocopium goreaui. The sequence continues at coordinate 108,705 of CAMXCT020001441.1, read as the reverse complement.
GAAGAAGTTCCAGCGCTGTCTGCGCTGCGATGTCGGGATCCAGGCCGCGGCACGCTTCGATGGCGGCGGTGTAACTGATTCCTGTCATGGCTGTGGCTGTTCCTTTTTATGGGATAATACAATAATATATGATCATATAGGATATAATCAAGTATAATTAACTATAATTAACTATTTCAACTATAATCAACTATAATCTACTATAATCAACTATAATCAGCTATAATCAACTATAATTAACTATAATCAACTATAATCAACTACAATTAACTATAATCAACTATAATTGATGATCATATAGGATAATATATATCTGGTTGGTGGTTGACCTACCCCTCTGAAAAATATGAAAGTCAGTTGGGACGATTATCATATTTATTATGGAAAAATAAAATTCATGTTCCAAACCACCATTTTCGGTCCCATTTTCGGTTCACGTACCTGCTCATGTGGTGGAGCGAGGCACACAGGCGGTGAGACCTGATCTAAGCAAGCCGCATCCTTTCGCTCTGCACCGCGAGCGGCAGAGAGGCCAGAACTTTGGCATCGCGGGTGCAGGGCTTCGTCAAGGTCGAACTCAGCCATGCTTCAGTCTCCTGGAGAGCACGGGCATCCCATTTGACTGAAGCAGAGGGCAAGTAGGCCTGCAACAAGCCGGAATGCGGTCTGCATTGTTCCATTGCAATGGTAACACCCGCGGCCTTCCAAAGAGCCTTCAACAGTTGCCGGAACCATCGCACACGAACCCTGCAAGAATGGTCTTCGGCAGCGATGTAAGGACGGGCATCGACGTCCACCCATTGCCTTTGAACTTTGAGCGGGCCAGGGTGTCCCCAAGTGAGCTGGAAGTCAATGTATAATTGATGAAAAGATATCCAGAGTGGTGGCGTATCTCCATCCACCACAATCCTTGCAAAAAACCAGCTGATGGCCTTTCGAACAATCTCAACACCAAAAAGGCGTCCAACTCCAGGAGGCATCTCACCTTGCCATGTACCCAAATCAAAGTGGACTGCAAACTCTCGTGTAGGGCGGATAGGCTCAGGCACAGGATCCGCGGTTGAAGTGACCTGTACCTGTCGCCTACCCACTGCAATGTGGAGGTCCTTCACTTGTTGATAAAGGTTGCCTGCCCGAATTGCTTCTTGAGCATGGCGCTCCCAAATCTTCCAAAATTCCGGTGGCCGTGTCTGGTTGGCCTGTCTGGCCGCCTTGTCAGCCAAGTCATTGTGGAAGAACAACCACGCCTCCTTCTTTGTTGTAGCGCTATGCAGAGCGCGATGTGCTGGAACTTTGTGAAGCGAAACCTGATGCCGGCAGATGCGGTCAACGGACTGCACGACCCACGTCCACAAATCTGCATTGCTTCTGTTCGGGTTCACTTTGTGTTGTCCCCGCACCAACCAGTTGAACTTCAATATCACACCCAAGCAATCTGTCCACACACGCACTGAGGTCTGTGAATCTGCAGCTCGATGTAAGGCATATGCAACTGCGTACAATTCTGCTCTGTAAGCCGACTGACACAGGCCAGGCAAAAAGGACGCACACAAAACATGGACACGGCCAGGTTGCCAATCTGCTTGAAAAGGGGGCACAACGGTCACTGACCACGCGGCACATCTGAGCAATGGATCCGACTGACACAGACATGAACCATCAGTGAACACATCGACGATAGGGGCACTCGGGAAGGTACACCAAGGCAAGGGAACGTCCGCAGGCAAGTCCAGCAACAACTGAGTCCAAACCGGCCAGGTAGGGGGGAGAAGGGCCCAACCACGCAACGCAAGAGCGGCTGGCAGGAAGTCAAGCACAGCCGTAGCATCTGGAGCAAGGGACTCTCTGAGGTCTTGGTGTTGTGGGCACTCCCAATACCGATGTTTCAACGTATCAGAGGCTCCACACCAACGGCACTGGTCAGGTTGGTCAGTCCATTTGGCTTTGTACCGCTCTGTAAAAAGACCACCGCTCAAACTAAGTCGATACATGGCCTGGTCATCAGGTGCAAGGCTGTGCAGAGCTTTGCGCGTTGCTCCAAGGTCGACGTTGGCCAAACCTTCAAAGTCAGATCGGTGAGCAACCTTCTGGGCAACCAAGGAATTCCAAGCCCATGTGAGTCGGAGTTTGACCTCAGAGCGGTTGCAGGCTTGAAGGCAGAAGGCTCCAAAACGGTCATGCACCAAGCCAGAACTGTCAACCGACCACCCAAGCGACAATAACCGGTGAAGGAGGATCACTGCTGGAGAATTTGGAGGTAAGTCAAGATCTCCATGCGCCAGAGGAGCAACAGTGGTGGCACAAAAGTCAGCGGGACTGTGAACGGTCAAATCACGGAAAGTCCATTGCAAAGCAACAAGTTGGGGGTCAACATCACGTTCAACCAGGTCCAGGAAAACAGCGGGGTTGACTCCGGGACGCTGCCAACCAAGGGACTTGAGAGCTTGGCGGCGAAGGGTGAGCCAAACTTGGTTGCCGACAGGGGCACTGGACACCGCATGTAAACCTCTCGGCCAGGCAACAGCACGCAACATGAACACCTTGGCAGGCAGGCGAGCCTTGCTGGAACGGAGCTTGCTCCAAAAGGAATCCAACTCTGCAATGCGCTGTGTCAATGTGCGGTTGGTGTACTGCTTGGAAATTCCCAGATGTCCTCCAAGCTCTCGTGCATGGTGCAGCACCGTAATTCCAGCAGCCCGCAGGGTCAAGCGGAGCTCAGGACAGGTAGCCCAGGCGAAGGTTTTGCGCTTGTCAACAGTTAAGTCCAACAGGCCAGCAAACTTTTCAACCAATTCAAGTTGACGCACAGCAACTGAGGGGTCGGAGGTGAGGGTTTGCCAGTCATCAACATAGGTCAGACATCGGATCTGTGGAGATTGAACCCGCATCCAACAAGCAAAGAGATGGTCCACCAGAAGCATTCCAAAAACGCTCAAACCACATCCTTCAGCCAAGCCAGTGCTAGTCAAGAACCCATCGGAATAGGATTCACGGACCTTGAAGTGCCTGCACATTTGGGCAAGGGCCCCACTCCAGGCAATTGTAACGGGATCAGGCGTGCCAACCAACACCGCAAGACACAGAGCAGGGAACCGAGGTATGCAGTTGAAGCACTTGACCAAATCGGCCGAAATTCCTGTCAAAGCAGTGGATGTGGCATAGGCAGTCTCTATCTCATGGAGGAGGAAATTCCAAAGATCTGCGGCCTGCCTGCCTTTTCTGTTACCAAAGACACTGTCATCAACCCAATCTTCAGCGAATTGCAACAAATGCCTCGATTGGATGCTGCTCCAAATGCGATATGGCAATCCAAAGATTGTGATTGGGCGATAATCGCCGACTGCGCTGGCATCAGCGGTTTTGGCCAAAGAGTGGACTTTGCCTGCCACAAGTTGTGTAGGCCACTCCCCATCAGTTTCTGCCCTCGCATAGAGGTTGGCAATGCTGGAGAGCGTGGCCGGGTCTGCAGTGACAATATCGGTGCGGCTAACCCCATCAAGTCCAGTGGCTGCCCGCTTCTTCTTACGGGAACCTTCTGCCTGAATCAAAGGGCCGTCAACAACCAAATGCTGCACAGGGCAAGGACGGATGACATGCTTGGCAAAGTCCACAAGTTCAGACCAATGGGTGAACGGAACTGCATCATGCTTGCACCAGCGGAGTTGCCATTGCTCATGGAAGGCTTCAAAAACCGCACGCAAATCTCCCACATATTTGGTCTGCACAAGTTTGTCAGAGGGCTGAATTGCCGTCACATCATCTATCCAAACTTTGTCGGCTTCCGCATGAATGACCTCATGTGCCTGACCTGCAATCCAAAGGGTTTCATGGGGAACCAACGCAACCGGGCGATCAAGCTCAACTGCACATTCATGAGCATCAACTGCATTGACCACTGCATCGACCCGATGGATCAGGGTCTCAACTGGCTCAGGTGGGTCACGGGCAACCTCACGAAAGACCAAGTGCCGATCATGTTCGTGTCTGGCTGTTCGGTGGGCAATCTGTGCTCGCAGGAGGCGTTGCTCAAACAGTCGAACTTCAGCCAGAACTGCGTCAAAGATTTGACGGGCAAACTCAGGGCCGGGACAAAATTGTGGCATGGTAGCCGGATCAGCAGTGCTCACAAAGTGACGTGTCAACCACCAGTCAGTGAACGAAGAACCAAAACCGGGAGCACGGAGAATGGAATTCCAAAGACCAATTCCATGAAGGCAGTCCACAACACCTGTGCGGGGACGCTGGTCAACCCACCTGCAGTAGTTTTGCAGACGTCGCACTTGTTTGAATTGCTTGGCATGCAAAGCAGAAAATCCAAAGAAACCTGGCTGAACGTCCCCAGCTCGCCCATGTTTCAAAGGGGCTTGGCTGCCCACAATACGCTTTGGTTTCAGTTGGGCTGCTCTGCCAGCCATATTGGGCATCCAGTCAGATTGCAACTCTTGCTTGGCAGTAGATTCCTTGAGCTGCCAAAGCTTGGCATACTGGGCCGTGGGATCAAGGGGGGCTGCAAAGTCCACGGGGTGGGCAAGGGGTGCAACAGAAGTCCACGGGACAGGCTTGGGGCAAGGCCAGACAAACCGCTCAAGGTGTTCAGAACCACCGGCAAAAGAGGCAACAAGGACCGCATGGTCAGCAAAAGTTTCAGAGTCCAAAGTCAAGTCCAGAAACCGCAGAGCTAACTCAGGAGAAATCCATAAGAAATCCTTGCGCGTGGCCCCCTTGCAAGTGTTCCGCACTGATTGTCCGGTACGGGCATACCAAAGGTCTTGGGCTTCAATCCAACCAGCATCCAAGAGGCGTCTGGAAACAGCCAAAGAGTCAAGGGAAAAATTCCAATCCCCTGCCATGAACTTGGGGCCAGGTTGCAAAGTCAACCTGTCAAAGGCAAAATCCAGTAAGCCCTCAGTTTTGGCATGCGCATGTGGATGCTTACGGCCTTCAGGATAGCCGTAGAGGACTGCACCTGAAATCCAACCGGTGGGAGCAAAGAATGCACTGAATTGCACACGTGCAGTTTCATAGACATCGGGGGGCCAGTCAACAGCAAGAGATCTGCAGGGATACTCAGAGACCATTGCAACCCCAGACCAAAGTCCTGCATCACTTGAGTCAGCACGTGGAGCGAGGGGAGCTCCAGTCAGCACCTGTTTGAACTTGGAACCTGTGGATCGAAGAGAAAGGGCAAGGTTGCGACGGGCAGCCTTGGTCAAATGTGTCTCAGAGATGGCAACAACATTGGCATCGATGCTGGAAAGGATATGGTGCTTACCCTGCAATCCGGAGGGATTGCAAATCCCAAGCTTCCATGGGGCATCTGGGCCAGGAACTCGTGCTTCACCAATGCGACACATGGTCAAAATCAAAACAATGGAGAGAAGTGCCCTGAAGGGGCGAAGAAACCCCGGGGTCACCCTGGCTCCGGGCAAAACGCCAGGGCCCCCTTGCTTTCACTCAGTACGAGGTTTCTTGGACAAAATCGCCTCGATACGGCTCATTTGATCCGTGAGCATCGTGGACATGTGCTGTGTCTGTAAGTCCATTTGCATCTTCATCTGCTGTTGAAGCGTCTGAACCTGTGCGGCGTTCTGCTGATGATGCTCGTGGATGGTGGACTTTGGTCGTGAGCAGGTGGACCTGGCTCTCAAGCTGTTGCAACCTCATGTCCTGATCGTCAACGTCCATCTTCTCCGTGGGCAGCTTGGAGAGGATCGACTGCTCAAGGCGCTGCTCCAGCTCATGCAAAACATTGGGAGCCGGAGGGGCAGGAGCAACTGCAGGTGCCTGGGCAATGGCCTTCGACCAGGGATCATTGGTGAGCCACGGGTCAGAAGCAGCGGGGTCTGAGGAGCGACACAATTCCAAGGTCTTGGCATGGCCGACAACAGAGGGAACCGGCTCAGCAGGAAGGGCCTTGGTGTCCTGGCGAGTGATCAAGACCTGACCATGCTGCATTGCAAGCAAGTTGACGGGTGGGTCAACTACAGCCTGGACTGCCCACATCAATCCTCCGGGAACATGATGTAGTGGCTGAAGTGGCCTGCTTTCCCAGCCACTGGCTTTCAGGATGCGGGCAATGCTCTTGCGATCGGACCCGAAAGGCCATGGTCCGCATTGGTAGGTGACTCTGCTCCCTGGGGCCAGGTACACAGCATCAGGCTTTGTGTTGGTGAAGACCTTCTGGAAGTTGGAGACATGGACACGCAAGCCGAACCTCTTACCTGAGCGGGCGACCCCCAAACTTTGGGCTTCACATTGAGCCTTGTGAGCGACAGCGCCGAAATCCAGCTGCGGCAACCAGACAACTTGGTAGTCACTGTGCGGCTTGAGGGCATCCTCTGTCTTGGGCTCCGTGAAGATACCATGCTGACCGCTGGCACACAGGACCTTCTGCTCAAGGTGCTTGACATATCGGACAAAAAATCCAAAATGGGTGGCCTTGTCCCACTTGACAACACGTCCAGCCTCATTGAAGAATTGGCGTCTGAACACATCAAGGACTGCATCATGGGTTTGGTCCTGGGTCGGATGCCAGGCTGGGCAGGTGCAGGCTTGGCCATTGCGACAGGTCTGGAGGCATTGCAGGACAGCCAGTACATGCTTGACCGGGCGACCTGAAAATTCTTCCCAATTGCCATCCCACTGGTCCTGAAACACGGTGATTCTGGCACAAGCAACCTCAACAGAAGGGATGGCCGGGATATCACGGGCTGTGTATTGGAACACTGGCATGCGCCCAAGCTGAACCAAAATTCCTGAGACAAGCATTGGTTCCTGATTCATGCTGCATCTGGCGGCAAATCGAATTGTCGACCAGTCCAACGTCGTTTGCAAGTCAGTTGGGGACCCAAGGACCAACAAGGCAAGGCCATGGTTTGTCAGGATTTGCCCTGACTGCAAAAACGGCAGTGCAGCTTGGTAGCTGGTGATAGCAACACCTGTGGCAAGAGGACCAATGCTAGCAACTGAGATCTGGCCAAGTGCATCATTTTGAGTGCAGAAGGCTCCATGCTCAATCGCAAGCTTACTCGGATCAAGTTCAGCTGGCTTGGAAGGGGCAAGTCTCTTGCCTGCGGTGCGGCTTTTGGGCTTGCTGGCAGGCTTTCCCTGGTTGTGCTGTTGCTGTTCATCAGGCAGAACCATTTGAAGGGGAGGGCTTTGCAAGTTGGCAAGGGTTTTCAAAGACTTCCATGGAGAGATGCCTGTGACAGCCTGGTGAACTTCATGTTTGCCAAGTGACTGGACCACAAGACGAGCACGAAGAGTGGCTTGAGAATCAGGAACACCATGCGACTTCAAGAGCTCACTGGTAAGTCCAACAACATCAGGCACGCCAAGACCCCAGCACCATGGTTTGCGATGAAAAACCTCTGCACGACTGGCTTCAACGAAGCTGGCCTTCAAGTCCAAGTGAAGTTCAATCAACTCAGCTTCAGAAGACGGAAGATCCTTGCCAAGGAGCTTATGAAAAGCAAAGGCAACGGCAGCAGCTCCACAGTACCCTCGTGCAAACGACCGGCGAGTGCAAGCCAGGCTGAAGTGAGGTTTCTTCCAAGCAGAGCAAATCAGGCCATGCAAAGAGCTCAACTCATCAATCTCAACATCATTGTGTTCCCACATCGCAACACGCACCTCATTTTGACCAAGAGTCCACATGACTGGCATCCAGTGGTCATTGACAGGAATGGCAGTGAAAATGTGGTTTACTGCAGGGTATTGTTGAACCCATTCTGTCACGCTCTCAACAGTGCCACATTTAAGCCAACCAACGGCAAGCAACGGATCCAAAAACTGAACTTCTTTGCGTCCAGAAAGGTAAAGGCAAGCATACATGTGCAAGGTGATTTCATCATCGCCCATGGCACTGCCTTGATTTTCAAGCACTGCAAGCCGAGAAGGTGAGTGGACAGTGGCTTGACGGAACATGCGACAGGAACGAAGGTCAGGGACCAGAGGAGGAACCAACGCAGACAATTGCACACCAGTCAAATTGTGAAGTCCAAAGAGCGTGTCCATGGAGTGTCCAGAAGCAGAGGCAGCAGCGCCACTGGAACGGGTGGTGTCAAAAGTGTCAATGTCACTGTCCACATGGCCCTCAGGTGGCATGGGTTCATCTTCAGGCTGGTCTGACACCTCTTCGATCGGGTCAAGGTCAGTTGCAGGGGGTTCAGCATGCGAGACACTCACATCAGAGAAATCCAAAGGAGGGGACGCAGCAGCAGCAGAGGACGCACTCGCTGTGGCAGAACGGAGAGGCAACGGTGGGACACCAGTCACAAGAATGCGCTTTCCAGCCACAGGGGTGTAAAAGTCCAGAGTCGCCCCTGATGCTTCATCAATCCATTGGTCTGCCGGAGCCTCTTTGGTCAATGCAAACTCTGCTTGAAACAACTCAATGGCAGTGGTGTCTTCAAAAACCTGCACACGAGTGCTCGTGCCATCCGGGTAGACCAGGTCAGTCCAACCAAAACGGGAAGGAGGCGCAGGCACATTGGGAAAGGCATCTCTGGCACACTGAAACAGCAAAGTTTTGAAGTTGCCAAGGATTTCACTGGGCATGATGGGGCTAAAATCCAAGAGTTGCCGCAGCTGTTGCATGACACTAGCACCAATCCACACCGATTGCAAGGGGGAAGCAAGCTGGCCAATGGCTCCAAGGCATAACCTCAAGTCGGGAACATCACCATGCAAAAGGGCTGGCGGCGGAGGCATTGCATTCAGCAGAGCAAACTCAATTGGGTGCAAGTGACGGTACACCACGTTGCCATCAATTTGACATTGCACAAGTTGCGCATACACACCTCTCTGACGGATCATCTGCTCACTGAAAGCTTGGCGGCATCCACACGGACATGCATCGGCTTGGCTGCCTGCAGAGTGCAAGCTGGTCGGCAACTTGCCATCCATCTGAACCAAGTATTTGCGCAAGGACGACCCATCAAGCGTGAACAGTGCCTGCTCATGCGCAGTCAATTGCAAAGCCGCCATGTCAGCAGGGGACCAAGTCTTGACAAAAGGCATGATGTCTCGGATGCACAAGGTGGGACTCTTCGGCCAAACGGGGATTGACATGGGACCAAGAGCTGGGTGCGACGCCACAACCCACCACCGGTAGCGCTTGGAGCACCAAACATCCTCCAACTTCAAGGTCACTTCTCGAAGGTGGTAGCCAAGCTGTTCGGACAACACTTGGAGGCAGGACCGGACAAACTGGTTGGACCTGGCCTGAGTCACACATTCCAAGATAAGCAGAGGGCACTGACAAAGATGGCAAGCTTTGATGGTGGCTGGGACAGTACTGGACCGATCGTCACATGACCCACCTTGAGATCTTCCGGAGCAGTATGGCTGACATGAAAATCCAGTCATCAGTGTGAAGGGCGGCTCAATGCGGCGTAGGACATCTCGGATGCAAGCAAGGTCAGCAATATCACCATGGATCACTGGAACACCTGGGTTGCAGAGACGGTGAAGCTCAACCAGAGGGGCACGCCATTCAACACTGCAGACATGTCGAAATCCAGCCGCAGACAGACCCACACTCGAACATGCCAAGCCAGCGCACAGCTCAACACACCGAAACAAATCCTCAGAGGGCCGCAAGCCATGAGCAATCACCTCAGTCTGATCGGTGAGGAGGAGGTCGACCTGGTCCTGGGTGGAGTCAAAGATCACATCGAACAGGGTGAGGCGACGACATCCTCTGACTTTGGCATCCACTGCGCCAATCACACGGACCCTCTGATTGCCCGGAATTGTAATCCCAACCAGCATTTCAGTAGTGTGAATCAAAACATCCAACACAAGGGAAATCTTTGTACCCTTTTCCAATGTTGACCAGTCATGATGGAGGAAAGAAGCATCGCATGGCTTATCCCAAACCGACATGTCACTAGAAAACAGGGGTGATCAAACCACTCAGATTCGGCGTGGCGACCAACCCCTGGCAGGTATCTGAGCCCAGGCTGTTCCAAACCACCAACCAGATATATGATCATATAGGATATAATCAACTATAATTAATGAGAACATAGATTAATATAGGATATTATGAAAAGACACGGGAAAGTCATCCAACTTAAAGGGGAGACGAAATGGGACTGTTAATATGGGATAAATTGGGATAATATAGGATATAACTATCCAACAAACCTGGTATTAAAAACAAAATGTCGGTTCTAAGAGGGATATAATAGGGATTCGGGATATATCAGAGATACATGGGGATATAATGTGATATACCTTCTGATGTCATCAAACGTGGCTAGCTGGGAAACCCTCGAACAAAATGGAGGCTTCTTGCCCAGCAAGCCATGTTTGATCACCGGAGGGTATTACCTCAGGTGATATGTGGTAAAGCCAAGAATCACTGATACCGGTATGTGGTACTATATATGTTATGTCAATAATAATTGCACATCGCCAGTATCATAAAAACTGCAATTAGTGTACCCTCTGGTGATTTAAATTAGCTATGGAAAATCACCATTGATCGCGATTTTTCCCATTAAAATGGTGGATCTTCCATAGCAAACTGTTAAATCACCAGAGGGTCCTGTATATACCGCAACTACTGGGGTCCGGCTTTTAGTATTCCCCGCTTTATGGAGAAATAAATATGCCTGGGATAAAATTGATGAGCTGACAATATCATGCGCATGTTTATCATCATTTAAATGAGCGATCAGGAACTGCCTCCGGATATGGAGAATTCATGAGAATTCTATGTATTCCAAAGCTGTTGGAGGCCATGATAAAGTGGGAGCTCCTGCAAAGCTGCACAGTCCTATCGGTAACGCCATCTTGCTGGAACATGTATGCAACCCCAACATAGATATGACATGTGATGACCATATACAATGCAAATGCAAACATTGCAAAGGCACATCGAAGCACTATGTATATGTCTTTATCTACACATATTATATATCATGCAGTATATTATAGTACACGTTTGATTTGTCTGACAATATGGGACCCCAAAATTTGATTGTTGATCATCTATTTAACCTGCCATTCTTGGATATGCACCATTTTCAGACAGGCCCAAATCCAGCAATCACTGGTTACCTCCCTATTTTTGATGGTTACTGTAATCCCACACACATTGGCGCCCAGTGGCTGTTCGCTTGCAACGTGGCAACTTTGATCTGTTGGAAGAGCCACAAAGCCCACTGCCATCTGCTTGCTCTCCTCGACAAACGTTTGTGGATCAAGACTGGTCAAGGTTAAGGGCGTGGTGCTTGGTTTGAAATATCATATTAGCCACATATATATATATATAAACCAATCTTTGTATATGTGTATATATATAATTTATTCTTATTATTATTATATCATTATTATTGTATTGTTATTATTATATTATTTTTATATTATATTATATTATACGAGTATTATATCATATATATATATACAATAAAAAAAACTGCAGTATATATACCACATTATATATATTTTTTTTTAATCATATTATATTACATTATATTATATTATATTATATTATATTATATATAATAATAATAATAATAAAATGCAGTATATATACCATATTATATCATATATATATATAATCATATTATATTATATTATATTATATTATATCATATTATATTATATATATAATAATAAAAAAATGCAGTATATATACCATATTATATCATATATATATAATCATATTATATTATATTATATTATATTATATTATATTATATATATAATAATAATAAAATGCAGTATATATACCATATTATATCATACATATATATCATATATTTATGTCTCCACAATACGTTTTTAGTGCATTGCTTTGGCGTTGCTTTCGCCGAGCTGCTGGCAACTCGTCATCAGCGCATTGTAGGTCGCCACATCGGCCTTGTTTCGCTGAATTTTGGCGCCAGGAACTGGTCCAAACTTCTCCGAAAATGGATGGTTATTTAACCAACATGGGTTAAATAGTTATAGTGATTTAATAGGATTTTATAGGGAATTTATAGGGATTTAATGGGATATGAATGGGATATCCTTCTGGTTATGTCAAAATAGCTATTGAAAATGGCCATAGAAATAGTGGATTTTCCCATTAAACATGGTGGATCTTTCCATAGTTTTTTGTATGTTTACCAGAGGGTACAATGGAAAATCCGAAAATAACATGGATGATGACTGGGGGTAGCCCCATTCTAGGAAACCTCTATGTGATGTAAATGTGATGTCATCATATGTAATGTAAATATGTGATGTACAAATTGATATAGTCTATAAAAATGCGGTGCAACTTATGCTAAATCTTTATAAAATCAGCAATTTAGGAATATTTTTCGGTGTTTGAAAGATGAAGGTGGCTCAGGGATGGCTAGTCACAAGAGACTCTGACGAAAAAAAGTTTGAAGATGTTGATTAGCTTCCCAGCCAATCATCAAACTACCCTCTGGTAAACATACAAAAAGCTATTGAAAATTGCCATTTATAGTAAATTTTCCCATTAAAAATGGTGATTTTCTATAGCTATGTTAAATTACCAGAGTGTAAATGAAAATATGATGGGAAAATATGGGATAACACCAACCAACAATAATTACAAAGCTACAAAAAGATACCACAATTGGAGAGATCGCCGACCACAACGCAAAGAACAAGAGCCAACAACTGGCGACAAACCAGACCAAAGAAAATTTGAAAAGCAACAACAAGACGTCCACCACAAAACTTCAAACGGATTGGTGGTTTCAACCCATCCGTAATATAACCACCCTATTCTTAATTAAAGATGAAACATACAAAATAGCAGTTCAACCCACCAAACCAGTTCAGAGACCAAATCATATCCTCGTTCTAGATTAATTATTGTTGTTGACCGAATCCCCATTGCACTGTCAAAGCATTGAAACCCTGTAAAAAAAGAGCATGTTTGCTGGATATCCCCATTCATAGAAACATGACCAATTAATCCGCCAGTCACCAGGGTCACCAGTCCCATTTCATGATGTTGGAAAACCCCATTGATGCCAAAACACAACCAATCCCATATCCATATATGTATATATTATCTTTGGTTAAATCAACAACCCACGAAAATTTATATATCCAATGAATGATGGATTCACCATCATGATTGTGAAGCCTGTGATGGATAAACCAAGGTTTACCCATCATTTCTCGTTCAGTCACCACGGTTTGCTCTTGAATGAAATCCCCATTTATTGGTGGTGGAACGCTTTTCCCAGGAAAAAAAAACACGTTTATCGAGATAGGGTTTAGATCTCAACCCAATCAGCAACCAATCTTGTTTCAAGAACTACAATCCCAGGCAATTGTAGTCCTGGGTTTCACCATGGAAGTCCAAAGCCAACATGACATTCCCAATTGGGATCCCAATTGGGATGGGCTCTATCCCATCCCATCATTTCCTGATGAATTCACCCAATGATTCGATGCCTTGGTATTGCATCGCCCGAAGAGCTCTAAAGCTTCTTGCCACTGTCGTCGCCGACCACCTGAGATTCACTCATGACCCGGCGATTTCGGTAGGGCATGGGGAGCGTCTAAGCTTCTCGTGGGCCCAAGAAAAGTTTCAAGAATAGAAGCTTTGACATGACTCATGACCATGAACAGAAGCCTCCATTGTGCTGGAGTGGCAGTTGATATGACTCATATTGAGGCTTCACCGCTTCATGTTAGATCCAGTTGATCATTTGTGGATAGAACAGCTCAGCTCAACGGATCCTATCCTCAGGCCACCCGGGAATTCTCGCTTCTCGCTCCTCCAGCGCTTCTGCAATACCCAATAAACCCAATAAACATTGGACAGGCCTTATACTATAGACCTCTGTCCATGCCTCAAAAATATGCTGAGTGCCCATAGCCTGCCGATTTTCCCATGCAAAATGTGGATTTCCCCAACAAAGATGAGGATGTCACCACCAAACAATGGCGGCAATGAGCTACTATGGAGCAGGGATGTAGCTTGATATGATAAATGGGTATGTCTGAAAATGGGGTATACCCCCAATTATAGCCATTTAGTAGGGATAATAATGATCATTAACCATTGGGTGTAGGGGTACACACTATTTTCAGACAAATCCAAATAGACAAAGGAGACATGGCCGGGATTCAACTCAGCTAAGCTCAGCTATGTACCTTGAATCTCCCTGAAGTATCCTGAAGTTGCCTTGACGTCACTGACGAAGCATCCACCGAAACCTTTGGCTACGAGTCAATACCTGGAACCCTATCCGAAAGTAGCTGGTTAGAGGATGTTGATTCCCCCCTAGTGTTGGGTGAGATTTGGATCCATCCCCAGTCCCGGGGTAGGAAAATCATCCCCCCGAATATCAAACATCCACCAGAAACCATGGTTTTTTTCTAGGGGATTGACACATCTTTTGGGACCATAGAATGGGGGGTTAATAAGCACATGAAGCAGATCGCCAAGGCACATCTCGTGATGATGTTGGTCCATGCTTCGATACTTGGCATCCCATGACACAAGGCAGGCTAAACTTTCCTTGTAAGGCTGCTATGGCTGCGAGTCAAGATCCTGCTATCCTGTAGACCCCAAAATAGCAGTTATGGGTTCCCCAAAATATGGAGGCTTCTACTTCAATGCCCCTTTCACTTTTTCTTTCTGGCGCCAGACCGCGGCGCAATATTCCAATGCAGCTGTATATCCAAGGATGGAACAATTGAGCCGTGCTCAAAACCCAAAATGTCATCCCTTTATGTGTGGGTGGCTGGGCCAGTGGGCCGGGCCGGTGGCCGGCAAACAAAATATGTATACTATGGTATATACATGGGACTGTCTCAAAAGAGGGGTGCCCCAAGCTTTCGATTTTTCAATTTCAAGAAAAGGGCTTGGGGCACTCGCCGGCCGTCGGCACCCACATTCCCATATATACATAATGATACATACAACAATAATTCATTATAATACAGTGTAAAACATTATCATACATTATCGTGCAGTAGAATACACTATACAATGTACTGGATTGGTTGATAGGGCTTATAATTAATAAACAAATCCTATTGTCAAGAATAGCTAGTCACGAATCAAGCCGGCAGTTTCTACACCAGCTGATGCCTCCAAGTCCGAACTCAAGGAACACGGCGGGATCTTTGGCGCCATGTGAAACTCGAAGACATCATTGTGCCGCCTGGCCGCTTGGCCGAAAAACACGAATGGCGAGGGGATTTGTTGTGACATTTCACCAGCAAAAACAGGAGGAATTCAGCAACACCCATTCTTCATATATCTTCATACGAAAATCAACAGCTATCTATCATTGAATGATATTGAATGTCTTGAGGATGATTCTCGATTGCCCAGGTGAGACAACCAGAGGGTAGGACCATTTCAACCATTTCTATCCCTGGTTTTTCCCCATCTCTTGCTGTCAAAATCCAGATCTTGAGGCTCAATTCATCCTGGGTCAAAGTTTTGGTGGTCCAATCTGGTAATTCCTGGGAGGGTCAAATCCAGATTTTTTCATGGTTTCGGTGGTCAGATCGAGATCTTTCGATGGTTAAAACCCCCCAACCTTTCCGATCTCCGACCTTTTCTGGGGAATCTGTTCCCGCATCCGCCAAGTCGAGCAGTAGTGTGGGCATCGAAAAGGGATTTGAAGATGGCTGGATCCGAAAATCTAGGGGCTGGGGTTAGTAAGGCCATCCCCAGAATTCCCCAGATGTACCTTAAATGGCTGGTATACACCATCAACATCCATCAACTATGGCTGGTTTATGACATTGCCTTACTAACATTGTGAGATCTGAGGATCTAGTTATTTAAGCCATGCAAAACGGGGGATTGAAGGAAGTTCAGACATATCGCTTGATCAAAAATGAAAATGGGTCCCTAACATATAAAATAATAGCTATTGGATGTCACCCACTGGAATAGCTGCTTCAGTAACAAGACATGAAAATGACTCAAAAACTAGGGCCCGAAGCAGAACTGACATGGTCATCTTCAGTAAACCATCCCATTTCGGGGTACCTTGCATGTCAGTTCCTGTCTGTGAAGGAAATGGCTTCATGGAGTTTCAAGATTCAAATTTTGTCAAAGCGCATGTAATTGAAGGCTTGATGATCTTGATGCCTATTATAGATGTATGATCCCGAACCAAGTTCTAGATCATGTTATCATTTGGAACGGTGTAGTTCTACATTCCATTTGTACATCAAGATCCACCATCACTTCCCTATAGGAAATCACCTGTGCAGGGCTGTGTTAGCCACCGAAAATTGGATCAAATCATGGCAGCACTGGTCTGCTGAGCATCTGGGGTTCATGATAACCAGCAATCATTGAGATAGGTAAAAACTGGTTCCCCCGGCCTGGCTAACCACCAAACAAGGTCCTAAGGTTTGAACCAACAATACCGACGAGGAATCAAAGTCCTGCGAATATTGATGCATGTACATGTTGAAGAGATTCTACAGGGTCTGGACATGTTTCTGACGATTCGTGAGGAAAATTATATCGCATGCAGACCTGAACCAAATGGTTGAGCTGAACCTCAGAATCCAGTGCTACTGATTTTGGAGTGGTGAAAGATGGACTGGTCCCATCATCTTCGCGATGTTTTTCGCTACGCATGGGCCGACCAGGTCGTCACGCTGGAAAAGTCACTGGCCTGGGCGGCTTCTTTGGGCCTGGGCTCAGGCGAAAATGGCATGAATGTCGCTTCCGAAATGTAACATGTTTTTTTGGATAGAAATTGATAGACTGCATCCTTTAATACGTTGGCTGCAGAATGTCTGAAACCCCCACAGCAACCAATCCCTTTCCATGCCTCCGCTACAGGATTTTGATGCAGGAGAAGGACACTCCAATGAGGCCTCCACGCAACAGGTCGGTGGCACCACAACAACTTGTCCAAATCCAAAGCTATCCAAATGATTCAAAATAAATGCAAGGATTCACAATCATTCCAATCATTACATATATATTTATACGTGTGTACATATATATATAATATAATATATATATATCATATTATGTATATATGTGTATATATTTATATATATGTATGTATATGTATATACACAGAGTCATGTGTACATAGAACAAGAGAGAAAGGGAGAGAAAGAGACAAATCTTATTGCACCGCCCAAAATGGCCAATGGCATAGGGAAAATGAGGTTCCAAGCTAAACCATTGGGATTTTGGTCCTTCGTTTCCAACACGTTGGTGTTATCCGTTTGTCATCCCCAGACTCTAACATGGTTGGAATGACCATCCCCAAGGTCAAAAAAGTTGGATTTTGTTTCATGAACACGGTAAAGAAAATTCATATGAACCACCACTAGGCACTCTATATGAGTGCTATACAGTATACAATCTATCGTTTGACCCTGGCCAACCTACATATGGTAATCACTAGTTCAACTCCTATATGATAGCTGTAAATATATTGCTATGAATTCCAATCTAGTGTCTAGTGGCAATACCAATTGGATGCCTCTACAATTGTTGTATCCTCAAAGATTGGATCCTGGCCTCTGTACAGGTCATCTCTAATGATATCGATGATATGCGTGTATTTATCATCTGTTGGGATCTATGATATATCAATATTTATCCATTTTTCAAATATATCTAATGATATTGTTGGCTATTCCATATCATATGCCAATAAGCCAATAATTAGTATTCCAATCATATTGTTACAACCCATAGTAACCCAAAAAAAGAAAGTAAATCATCATTAAATTGGTACAGTAGAGATTTACTTTTCTATCTTTTTGGGATGACTGTATCTAATGATGTTGAAGATATCATCCTAATTGATGCTGGAAATACAATATAAATCCCATATCGTGGCAGAAAAAAAAATATACATCATGAATTGATTAACATGATACATCTATTGGAATCCAGTCATCTTGTTATTCCATATGTTATACCAATAACCATAGTTTTTTTGTGGTATATTATGTAATAATCATTGGTACATGTTCTATTATATTCCATTGATTTATGTCTACATTCATAGAATTGGATTATGGGTAAATTTACAGGAAAGCCCTATATTTGATGGTAAAAACCATGGTTTCCTGTAAATTTTCCCTTAAACCAATCCAGTGATACATGATCTTGTTTTACCAACCAAAAAATTATATAATTCCGAAAAAATCTTCCGTAGATGTTCCAACCCAAAAGCGAGGTGTCCAGGGTGTCCAAGTGTGTGCTACGAAAATATCCAAGTCATTAGATCAGCTTCGTACTGAAGATCTGGCTGATTAAGGATTTTGTTCACCCCAAAACTTAATTTATACCCCAACTTTATGGGTTATATAAGGGCTAAAAAATGGCTTTTACTTTTCCAACTCACTTTGAGACGCTGATTTGTGAGATTTGTTTGTGGTCATGCTGCACCTCCCAGCTGAATGGCGATCCAGGTGATCTGTGAGACGATCGGACACGGGATTCCTGGCGTTCGCCAAAAAAAGGACGGTTGAACCATCCAACAACGCGGTTTAGCCGCACAAAACACTGGTGAAACACCAAGAAAAATCGGACTTGAAGCAGCAAAAATGGTGACCCCAACAAAAACTGTGGTTTCACCAACCAGTTATTAGGTCATTCGAAGAACCCAAGGGTGACTTTTGATCAACCCAAAATGGGGATTTCATCATCGAACGTGCCATAGTAAAATATGTATGTGCTTCATGTCTTGTGTATCAGTATAATATGTGTATATCTTTATATATATATGTATATATATATATATGTATATATATGTCTTCAGGTGTTATGCATGTCTGGTTCATGCGGAGATTTCCTCTTGACTGCTTTTATTGGAGTAGTTTTTCTCTCGCATTGACGTACAGGAACTCTGATTTCAAGGCTGACACAGCTTGGATATCTTTCTCCACGGAACCGGTTGACTCTGAGTGCTGCATGAATCGAATGCTGACCACACCCTGGTCGAGCTCAGATATGTATATATATATATATGTATATACATACGAATGTATACCGTACATATGTAAATATATGCGTTGCATACATGCATTGCATTGCATTGCATTGTATTACACTAAAATACATTACAGTATCAGTACACGATGCATACAGTGTATATATATAATTATATATTAATTATATATACATAACTACATACTGTATAACAACTCCCTTCACCCAATCAAACCACCAAATTGATTTGATGTCTTCCAAAATCCGAGTTTTATCAAGATTCGATGGTCGTGATCACAGAGTGACTGCGCTTTCTGTGAGAGGAGCATAGCACAAATACCGCCACTGAAGGACATCAACCCGTAGGCCAGGATGATACCTTGGGGTGGCAAGGGATAGCAAATTGGCAGCCGAAAGGCGGTCAAACACAAACGCGCATATGTATACATACTGTGTATATATGTATGTATATATATACATGTGTGTGTGTGTGTTGGATATATATATAGAGAAAGAGAGAGATTTAATTTACATCTAAGTATGTGATACTATTGTCTGATTCTACGTCTGGCTGTATGTGTAGATGATTGGACTTAGAAGATCTTACAAGTATGTGCTTGGTACATTCATGTGCGTGGACAATGCTGGGTGGTGGCTTGTGCCACAAAAAAAAATGACTGGTCCAGGAGTATTCAGAACTGCTATCACCATTTTTCGCACATGGGTGGGTCTGAAAATGGGTAGACCCTAGTGACCTAATGTGCATTTCATAGGAATACAATGAAAAACCACTGGATTTTGGGGTATGCTATTTTCAGAGAAACCCACACCATAGTTTAAAAAAAAATGTAAATCTCAGGTCTTCACAAACACATTTATCAGACTGTCTGTTTCCCATTGAAGGACTACAATGACTACACTGGATTGTTTGTCTCGACTCCAAAATGGTCGGAAACCACTTTTAACCACCAGGTCTGCTTCTTCTCGTGTCTTGTATTTTTTCGAAAAAAAAAACAAACAGATGCCACAATGGTGCAATTTGCCACTATTTTAGATTTGGATTTTACCTGTTCTAACTTGGGGGCTACCTCTGGTCATTGAAGACGTTGCGAACTGGAAAATCGCCAGCTCCAGCTGCTCAGATTCAGGGGATCCGAAGGGAGGAGCCAGTGCATGCGTCCCTTGGCGTAGCTGAGGATGCAGGGGATGAAGATCACCTGGGATCCAGCCAGGATCGATGAAGTTTAAACATTAAAAATGTGGACAGACCATGATTTTGACACATTCAGAATCAATGATTATGTCCTACAACAATCCCCACCAATCATCATCATCATCATCATCATCATCATGATGGTGATGGTGATGGTGATGATGGTGATGATGGTGATGATGGTGATGATGGTGATGATGGTGATGATGGTGATGATGGTGATGATGGTGATGATGGTGATGATGGTGATGATGGTGATGATGGTGATGATGGTGATGATGATGATGATGATGACGATGATGATGATGATGATGATGATGGTGATGGTGATGATGATATATTGGTGACATAATAGTATATTACCTTATAAATACCATATACAACTAATGATGTATAATATATGTTATAACATTTTATAACCATCGATTTAGACATGTTCATAGCTACTAGTTCTAAGACTCTGATCATTTAAGATGGCAACAGGAAAATACAGAAGAAGCACCATTTGATATTTGTTTAATTCGATAATATCACCCACTGAATATGGGGCCTCACATAGTGGAAACTCATCAGTCATCGGTGCCAGGTTGCAACCCACCACAGATCGCAAAACTAGTGGTGGATATACGCAACGCGATAGTGTAATGATTTGGATAGTGTGATATTTTTGGATATAGTGTAAAACTATTTTGGATATACTAGTGTAATGATTTAGGGGTTTCCTAAAATAGGTGCCCCCAGTCATCCAAAATTAGACTATTTTAGTATTGAAATCCATGGTTTTGGGGTACCCCCATTTTAGGAAACCCCCACTTGTTGGCCTTTGAAAGCGCTTCATGTAAATCCGTCTGATTCTTCCATGTGAGCCGATTCAAGTTGATTCTCCTCTTTCGTAAGGAGAATCTACAGTACGTTGATGGTGACCCGGATGACAGAACCACAAAAACAACAGGAAGAAAACACAAAACATGGAACAATGATATATAAAGGGAATCCAAGCAAACTAGTCCAAAACATGAGATTAAAGCTCAAAGAGAAACAGAAGCGACACCTCACCAACACTGCAGCATATGGCAAGTAGGATTGGGATAGATTCTTGGGAGATCATGGTAGACCACCATCCAATGGTTTGAATGGTTTGAAACTGGTGGATGGATCTGCTTAACCAGTCACTTGCTGAGAAATATGCCATTACCAGTCACCTTTTATCGCTGCAGTTCACTGAGGGCGGCTACACCCTGCCACCATGCCTGTGGTTTGTTGCTTGCCAAAGTACTCGGATGACCACCATCGAGACCAGCACAGTCACCGGTGCTGGTCGCATGCACCATCTGCCAGTAATCGAAAGCCGTCCCAGAAAATTTGCCACGGATTGTGTAGCGATCCTGAAAAGGGCGAGAGAGCCAGCACAGAACAGCAGAGCCATCTTCGAATCATCTTGCAATAGATCAAGAAAAAATAATTTGGACAACACCGCAAGAAATAACTTCAATATGCAGAGCCTCATGATCAAGGAGCTCCAAAATTCAATGTGCGTTTCAATGAAAAAAACATGACATGAAAATGAACATGTCTCGAGGAAAATTAGGTTTTTCCAGGTTTGGGACAATTCCTGCGTTCTTTCATTGTGCTTGTCATTCTTTCCCTTCTTCTTTTTCATTTGGATTTCGGTTTTCATTTTTCTAATTTGGATTTCGGTTTTCATTAATTTTGCATTTACATGTTCATGTTGTAAGCAATTTTCGTGTTTTTTTGTAAACTGTTTTTTGGCTTTCTTGTTTTCATTTATATTCATGTTGTCAAACATGTTCATTTTTCATTTGGTTTTTGGATTTGTGCTTCCTGTTCATTGTGTCCTAGTGTTGCGTTATGGTGTCTTATGTTTGTTTCCTGTTTGTGTTCACAATTACCCTCTGGTTATTTAACATATCCATGGAAAATCACCATTTTTAATAGGTAAACCATCTATAAATGGGCCATCTATACCATGGCTATGTTAAATAACCAGAGGGTACATTCAAATTGTTTTTTTGGCAAAAAGTACCGCATCATGTTTCCACGGCATTTTGGCTGAGCAAAGCAAGCATTGCTAATGAACAAGATACATGCCATGAAACCACATGAAAATGCCAATGAAAATCTAAATGAACATTTTTGGCAATGAAAAAATGATCATGTGTGTGAAAACAATGTAAATGAACATGAAAAAGGAAATTTCAACTTCGAGGCTGCAAGATTTTCATAAGTCTAGGGATTCAACCTGGGCGCCCTCCGCTATTCCAACTTGGGAGTTAGACAGTTGACAAATATTGGATTTTCCAGGATTTGGCCTTGTAAAGGTTGGATTGCCCCTTAACATCAAACTCAGCTGAGAGTCAGCACGGTTGCCAAATATTCTTGCCAGAACATCTCCTCCGTACCTCACAGATCTGTTGCAATGACCAAGGAACAACAGCCTTGAATGCCGCCAGCGATTAGGTCAATTAAGTTTAATGGGTATTGATTATAATACACATGCGTAAATATGTATGTATGTATATGTATATATATATATACATATGTATGTATATTATACATACACATATCATGTATGTTTACGTGTATGTATATATATACACATATATGTACTTCTTGGTAACTCATACATATATATATAATAAGCATGTATATATACATATATATTAATGTAGAATGTAGATCTATACGTCGGATATATATATAACCTATCAACATCACTTAACCATCTTCATCCAGCCATCTTTTGCCCCGATGCCGGTGGGACTGGGCGGGATATGTGGTGACAAGGCCAGCAGGAAAGTGGTCAACGTGAGGCTGAAGACCTGAACACCGCCGAAAATTTGGAAGGCTCACTGGAAAAACTGGTTTTTCTTGGGGATTCTTAGTGTTTCTTTTTGTTTCTGAATCTAAGATGTTCTCTGGAAGTTCTGGTGTTTCTGGGGTGAATTGGATGCACCAGACTTATCCACTAGTATTTGCACAGTTCAGCAGCTGGTCATCTGGTCGGTTGTCTTAAATTCGTAACCCCGAGCTCCATGATTTACCATGGTTTTCCTTACGAAAAAGGTGCCATAGGATTTTACGATAAAAATAGAGATTTTACTTTAGTCACATGAACCATAAGCATCTGATTCCACTATAAAAATCATTCCACATTATGAACCATATAATCTTATTTACTATAAAAAAAATATAAGATATTAAACAAAAAACTGATTCCACTGATTCCATGGTGTCTCTACATCAATATAACTCCGCTGATCCAACGGCCCCTGCCTGGCCGATGGCACACCATCGCACCAAGACCAAGCGCTGCCGGGAGAAGTCCCGGGCCTGGCCCAGGGTGTTCTCCACTGGATTGCCTCGGCCGGTGGCTCCGCTACCGGCAACCGCTGTCGGCCATGGGACTGGCCATGGTAAACATACAAAAAACGCTTGAAAATTGTGATTTACAGTGGATTTACCCATGAAAACCCATGAAAAATGGTGATGTTCCATCGTTTTGTGTATGTTTACCAGAATGGTTAAGGACTATATAATATATGTGGTCATCATACTTTTTTTAGATTCTTGAAGTTGGAATTTACATGATGAGTCGCTGGCGAGAAATCCGGCCCACTGCTCCTGTGTCAAGCTCACTGACAGTTGATAGCCCAGGTGATATGGGTGATATGTTCACCAATACATTACCTCTGGCTGAATTTCATTCAGCGGCTAAATTACAATACTTCACCAAACATTTGGCGATGATCCCCTTCCCAACCATCAGTCCAGTGATGCCACAGTGCGGTCATATAGTTCATCCAGATTATGTAGATGGATTCATTTTAACAATACAATTCTTGGGAAATGGAAAAAGTTCAAATCAACCAACCTAGTAGCAACTACCAGTGGCAACAACTTGTTCACTCCTGAGACGTCGCATAAATTTGGGGTAACAAACTACTGTCACAGTAGGTCCTATTTCATACTACAAGGTATCTGTATGTATAATATAAAAGATCTACATATAACACAATATCTACATATACGGACGCCATATCTACATATATAATCATTCATATATACATACACAATATCTAATGTGTATATAAATATACACAATATCTAATGTGTATATATATATATATGTATATGTAGTCTAATATGTATACATATGTATATGCAGTATATTCATTTTAACCAAAAAAAAAAAACCATTCCATTCCACAGCAAGCTGCGACATTCTACCACGCAGGCATTGGCGGCGCATGGGCTGGCAGCCGCCATCTCCCAGGTGTCTGTCCTGCGCACGATTGGTGACCGGTGCCTGGGTTTGTTGTTGTTATCATTCGAATCACATATTAATAGATGTGTACATATATATATATAAATATATATATATATATATATATAAATATATATATATGTATATATGTGTGTATGTGTGTATGTGTGTATGTGTGTATTAATGTTATGTTATGTTATGTTATGTTCTTTATGTATGTATGCATGGATGTATGTGTGTATGTGTGTCATGGTGTGTAATGGTGTGTAATGGTGTGTAATGTAATGTAATGTAAGGTAATGTAATGTAATGTAATGTAGGTAATGTAGGTAATGTCTGTAATGTCTGTAATGTCTGTAATGTCTGTAATGTCTGTCATGTCTGTAATGTCTGTAATGTATGTAATGTATGTTATGTATGTTATGTATGTTATGGTATGTTATGTTATGTTATGATATGTTATGTTATGTATGTATGTATTGTAATGTAATGTAATGTCATTTAATGTCCTTTAATGTCATTTAATGTAATGTAATGTAATGTAATGTATGTACGTACGTACGTATGTATGTATGTGTGTATGTGTGTATGTGTGTGTAATATATATATATATATTACGAATGCTAAGAGTAAATAAGAGTAATAAGAAATAATAGTGATAATCATCCATCGAGTTTTACCAAACCAATACTATCACATCCTGGAATAGTCCAACCTCACGCAGGTGGTCTGGTCGACACATTCCTGGGAGTCTTTAGGCCTCTTTTGCTCAGATATCTACCGTACAAAATGGATGGTTTATAATGGAAAATCCTATTAAAATGGATGATTTGGGGGTACCCCCATTTTAGGAAACCTCCAGATGTTCAAGAATATGTCAAACAAACTCGGCACACCTTGCACAACTGACCGAGATCTTGTGTAATGAAAGGCCAGCACCAGCACTGAAGCTGTGAAGACTCGATGGCAAGGTCACCTGCTCCAGACTTTGATTGAAATTAATGTCAAAACTCAAGCTTTGAAGACTCGATGGCATGAAATTCGCGCTGAAACTAAAGCTTTGAAAACTAGATGGCAAGGTCACTGGCTCTAGGCTTTGCTTGAAGAAATTGCCAAACCTCAAGCTTTGACGACTCGATGGCAAGACCACTTGCTCTAGGCTTTTGTTGAATCGATCGCCAAAGCTCAAGCTTTTAAGGTTGAAATGCATGCCGAAACTCAGGCTTTGAAGACTGGATGGCAAGGTCACTTGATCCAGGGTTTGGTTGAACATTTGGCCAAAACTCAAGCTTTTAAGGTTTGATGGCAAGGTCACGTTCTCCAGGCTTTGATTGAAATGCATGCCGAAGCTCAGGCTTTGAAGACTGGATGGCAAGGTCACTTGATCCAGGGTTTGGTTGAACATTTGGCCAAAACTCAAGCTTTTAAGGTTTGATGGCAAGGTCACGTTCTCCAGGCTTTGATTGAAATGCATGCCGAAGCTCAGGCTTTGAAGACTGGATGGCAAGGTCACTTGATCCAGGGTTTGGTTGAACATTTGGCCAAAACTCAAGCTTTTAAGGTTTGATGGCAAGGTCACGTTCTCCAGGCTTTGATTGAAATGCATGCCGAAGCTCAGGCTTTGAAGACTGGATGGCAAGGTCACTTGATCCAGGGTTTGGTTGAACATTTGGCCAAAACTTAAGCTTTTAAGGTTTGATGGCAAGGTCACGTTCTCCAGGCTTTGATTGAAATGCATGCCGAAGCTCAGGCTTTGAAGACTGGATGGCAAGGTCACTTGATCCAGGGTGTGGTTGAACATTTGGCCGAAACTCAAGCTTTGAAGGTTTGATGGCAAGGTCACGTTCTCCAGGCTTTGATTGAAATGCATGCCGAAACTCAGGCTTTGAAGACTGGATGGCAAGGTCACCTGATTCAGGTTTTGGTTGAAATTTCGGCCAAAAGTGAATCTTGCAAGGCTGCGGGGCAGCTAACGCAAATATGTTCCAGGCATGGCGCCCTCTATTTTTGCGCAGCGCCTTCCAGCACAAAATCTTTCTCGCAAGTCCGACACCAACCTCCACAGGTCATGCCCAAGCATAGAGGGAGGGACGCGTAATATCACTCCTTCTCCAGTCAAGCTAGCACCTGAAGATCGACCTCATTAGTTTCATCTGCTTCACCTTTGTCAGTAGATTCTGGATCCACGTAGCCAGATTGTGCACAGGACATTCGTCAATATCTACACCCTTCTCACCACTGGGCAAAGCCGAAAGATCTTCACATTTTAAAAAAAACTATATATATATATATATATTATATTTAGATAGTAAACTGTAGATTAAATTGGAATACCCAATACTTCTCAATCTCGGAAGCAAAATTAATTACATTATATAATTCACCTTTCTTGGCACTTGTCTTCCCACCTATAACAAATACACATAATTAACCTGGGTCTTTAATGGGGGTTCAACTTCCCACTGGTTCTCACTGGTTCCCATTCCTGGCCAAAATGCGCAGCGCCAGCAGGGACAAAAGTAGCATGCCAGAAGAAAGGAGGAAGACCACGATCAGGCTCTGATTGATGGTCGAAGCTCCTTCAATGACGAAGGGGGCTGGTTATTTAACATAGCCATGGTATAGATGGCCCATTTATAGAGGTTTACCTATTAAAAATGGTGATTTTCCATGGCTATGTTAAAACCAGATGGTAAGTGGACCTTGGATCTTGACAAGCAATCATCAACAATCCAATCAATGGATTGGTTTAAGGGAACATGTTCGGTTGACATCCTGGTCTTGACCTTTCAAAATGGGGCTTTCCGGTTTATTCCGATTTGGATTTTCCACTCCAGTTCTTGGAGTGTGGGGTTCCCAGAAACTTGGTCGTTTCGTCTGTCTGAGATTTAAGAGGCCAAAGGATCTGCGTCAAGCCGTCAAGAAATGGTCATAACAGCCTGCAGAAAACCCAGTATTCAGCCGCTGTGCACCCTTCACACTTTTTCCCAATCAGTTTGACATAATTTTACATCAGCAAACCAGCCCTCATCCTCAACTATGGAGGGTACCCTCTGGTGAACTAACATAGCAATGGAAAGATCCACCCATTTTTCATGGGAAAATCCACTATTTCTATGGCCATTTTCAATTGCTATGTTAGTTCACCAGAGGGTAAAACATGTCATTTTTCCATTCAAATCCCACAAGAACTCGGGCTTCAAACCAATCCATACAGCGCTCCGGCCATGGCCGCAGGAAGAAATCCAATCTGCACTGCCATGGGGATCAAAATGGCGCCTCGAAAAAAGCCCGAGGAGATGCGACTGGAAGTTTTTTTACTCCAAAAAGATGCAGAAAAGTAAATTCAGATTCGGATGTTGCCAACTTCTATATTTTTTGGGGGGTGCTTTTTCTAAGTGAGTGAAAGCTGTTTGCACTCGGCTCATCCCGCTTTACCCAGAGGTCCGCGCGGAGTTCAAAGTTATCCCGTGGTGTTGGCACAGCAATGCTGAGCAAATTATTCTGGTTCCGCTAAACCGCTTTAAGGCCGAAATTGATTTCCATCACGTGTTGAACACGCGTATGACATGGCTATCATGCATATATATATATCATACATATGTATATATCATACATATAATACATATCATATACATATATAAATATATATATACTAGTATCGTATATACACACATATATATATATACATAAATTTGGTGACCCAAAAACCACGGGTTTCCCATAGTTTCACTATCAAAAATGAGCAGTTTAAGGATCATCACTTAGGGTTCTCCCCGCAGACGTTTCCATCCGCGCCTCCAGTGCCCTTCAGCGCAGAGGCACTGGCACCGCTTTCCAGAGAGAACTGAGAGAAGAGGCCGGTGACTGAGGCAATCATACCTGGCATGGGAATCATGCTTGGATGTGCATCCCACTTAGTAAGTGGTTTATAACTGTTTACAAGCTATTACATATATATATATATGTATAACCCATATAATCCATGATAATCCCATAAACTGGGGATAGTCCATACTATATAACTGGGGGTATAGTATAACCATGTATAACCCATTTACTAAGTGGGGTGCACCCCCAAGTGGGACCCTTGTGGGACGGGTTTATCTGAAGCTCAACCTAGGCAACCCAATGCCAGAAACAAACCACCGTTCGGGGCATTGGGGATAGTTTGTTATTGGGTTTAACACAGATCATTCATCATTATCTTAAGTATCTTCAGTGATCTTAAGTTTATCTTAAGTTCATAAAAACTTGAGCTCATCTTAAGTTGATATCTGACGTTTTTTTTCCTTGCGAGAGGAACCATGGGACCGAGCAGTTCAGTTATCTTCACTTTATTGCAGCCAGACTGCTGGTCTGTGCATATATTGAAGAATTGGTTGCGCTGGTTCGTTGAAACCTGGAATACGAGTGCAATTTGATCCCCAGGTTCATGGAGCATACCGGGCAGTGCTACCCCCCTTTCAAAATGCCCCTCAGGCGTCAACCCAAAAATCGCCATGCCACTTTGCATCACGCCCGAAGCGATGCCACAGAGGCCCACCAAAAAGCAGAGAAGTCCCACTGGAATTTCGATGTCGCAAGATCCAGCCAACAGGATGAGGATGCAAAATCCCAACCTGGGAGAGGGTGAACGGAAGGATGGCCGTTCCGGGGGGGATGCAAAATATCACCCAGTACTAAATCAGGGTGAGAACTCAAGGAGGTATAAATAGATATGTGCTGTAAATGGATGTAAATGAGGGATGGGATGAGTTTGAGATCTGACCAACACGCAAACACTGACCAACACGCACACACAACTAACGTGAATGGAGAGATTGACGGAAAAAAGAATGGGACATGTACTAGATGAAAATGGAGATAGAGCTGACAATAGTTAATGAATGGTGTTTTCAAAGATTGCAGAGCCCAAAATTGGTTTGCTTCAGTAGACGTTGCAAAGCAACATGATTGGCGTATCCTCTCATGGTTGGACACGTCCTTTCTATTTGGGTATCGCAATACGTGAGTCACTCCTCGAATGACAAGGAGATGATCGCGCTGGGCATGGTGAGTCAGGCCGCCCTCAAGGCCAAAATCATAGGTCATAGGTCTGGCTTCTGGAGGCATCCATCTACCAAGGGTGCTACTGATCTTCATGAAGTGAGAAGAACAAAATCTGGTCTTCACATCAAAATATATTGTAGTTATGGACGTTAATCCCTTCATGATGTCAGATGAATCCATTCCCATTCAAACCCCAGCTGCTGGCGCGAAGCTCCCCATCTTTGATAAGAAGATCATTCGCAAAAATGATTATTTCTCATCTTGGAACTCTTAAATAATTCACTTCGGGTTCTCAGAGGTTAACACTTCGGCCCCCGGATTCCTTCCATTTTGTCAGCGTGACATGTAGGCGATGCAGAGGCGTACGAGACATGCCATAAGCTTCACCGGCAGCTGTGTCTTCAGACACAAACAAAAGAGCATTGCCTCGACTTCGCAAATTTGGGGGGCTCGGGTGCTCCTAAAATGGGGGGAGACCCCAAACACCACGAAACTTGATCTGTTCGCTTTTCAGTATAGCTTTGGGAGGTCCTGAAGTTTGAACAAAATAGCACCCATTTTGACCCAGACCCAAATGGCTTGAATCCCAAGTCTTGTCAGTCAGCTCATCAACTCATTCGTATAGTGTTTCTATAATTTTCCTGCTTCGAAGCCCAGATGTGTTGGTGAAATCAAGCAACAATGAGATGAGCCCCAAATGACCAGAATACGTCGTCCCAAGCTTTGGCTTTCCAGTTTGATCCATGCCGGGACATCATGATGCCATGATGGTGAGTTCACCACAAGCTTCTGGAACATCAAATGGTCAAAGTCTGCAGATCCGGAGGATAACCTCCCCGACCTACCCAGAAATTTGGTCCGTTCAACGAGTGGCCACAAAGAGTGGAAGACTGAAACAAAGCGACAGCACCGACAGGACCTGTCAGAGGCTTTTCGGACCTGTTCGAGGTCTGGAAGGATTGGTTGCTGATGATGCTGATGTCTAAGTCCATTTGAATTGGGATATATCCACGGTGGGATATTAACAAAGGGATATGCCATAAACCAAGGTGAATGCCTTTGCATGGAACGAACTTCAAGAGACCCTGCCTGCTTGCCCAAGAACTGCTGGAAATACGATACAGACATGTAGATGCTGTCCCAAGTAATGGTCGTCGCAGCACCCAAGATGAAGAAGGAGATGTCTGTCCACTGTCTGGAAGATCTCTCATCTTCAATCAAGCGATTCATTAGCATGTGGGCTCAAATCGAAGGCATTCCGAGGTCTCGACAAGCTGTTCAGCTATTGGCCGCTTAAGAGGGTTATATACTAGCTTTCAGGCGTAAGCAGTGTGATATACCAATGGATATAGTGGAAAACATCATCATGTCATCTTCGCTAACGTGAGGGCTCAAGACCTCCTGCATCACTTGTCACTTGTACTGTGCTGCAACACAAAAGCACGGTCGTCTTCCAAAGACATAGAAATAATTTGATAACCCATATCCCTCCTGTATCCTCCTGTTTCAATTGATTCTGTATGTATTCTATATGTTCAATATAGATTTCAATACAGATTATTGATTCATTATATGTATCTGTATCTATATGTATCTATCATGTATCTATTTGTTTTGTTTATGGAATGTGATTTCAGAAGATTAATCTTTTTCAGATCGACAAGATTGTCTGACATACGGACCCTCGGAATCGCTGGAGCCCGATGTCCAAACGAATGGCAGCCATCGAGTTGCGCTTTGAGAGAAGCGCCCCCAAAATTTGGCAGCTCAAAAAACGAAAACAGCAGACTCTACAATTCTCTGTCTGCAAGTAGAAGGGTGTGAAAATCCAATGGTTACCCTCTGGTAATTTAACATAGCTATGGAAAATCACCATTTTTAATGGGAAAATCCACTATATATGGTCATTTTCAATAGCTATGTTAGTTTACCAGAGGGTAGTCATCATTCTGCGTTGTTTGCCCTGCGACGATCTGGTGCGAGGTTCCATCATGGCTTTCCACGACATCGACCCATATCTTAATCCATAAAGGTTCCTAATGCTCCATAAAACTGGGCAAATCATCATATTTCACTATATTTCACTCGCCTGAAATCCTAAAAATTCGTAAGGTCGCAAAAAGGGAGAGTAAATTACCGCGGGCCTAACCATCATTCCGGTGATGTCGCTTTGTGAGGGTGTGAAAATATGGATGTTCTCCAGATGGCAGCCCCAACCTCATGCCATTGGAGCCGCCGAAGACCACCATGGAGTCCTCTCGTGCATATCTGAGGTTTAAAAATCGCGTGCATTTTTAAGGGTGATTGGTGATCTATCAAAACAACCACTAAATAGGGTAGTATACCACTATGACTATGACCCAAATTTTAAGATAGATAACACCATAATTATCATCTCTTCTTGATTGGGGGTTCCTACCAACCGCAACATTGCCCGCTGTTAGAGGAAGCTATGCCCAAAATTATACTATTTTGATAGTAATCCGCAATAGGTAATAGTACTATACGACAGAATACTCTGACGATCCAAAGTATGGACCGTTTGCATGCACTTGGTTTTGCACGGTCTCAGAGCGTCTGACCATGCTGTTTGCGGTCCGAGCATGATTTTTGCATGCATTTCCGACTGTTTATCTGCCCATTTATTTCCAATAAATTCCGACAAATTCGAGGTCATATCGTCACGGTCTGTCACGCAAGTTAGGCAATTTGCAGCTAAGATGGCGCTTTTTCCGACAAAATACAATCTCCGACTGTCACATTTCGACAATGCATGCGCTATTTGCATGCATTTCCGATTTGACCCTCTTTATTTGCATGGATCCTCAGGGTATAGTAATGGCAATAAGCAATATAATCACTGGTTTCGTTAAGGATTTATCCATTACTGTTTTCATTAAGTATGTACTAGTATGTATAACTATTGGTTTCATTAAGTATGTATAACTATTCGTTTCATCAAGTACAAGTACCTGTTCATAAGTATCTATGATACCCTCTGGTAAACTAACATAACTATGGAAAATCACCATTTTTTATGGGTAAATCCAGTATAAATCACCATTTTCAATAGCTATGTGGCTGTTTACCAGAGGGTATTTATTACGACATGTTCGGATTCCATTGGTGACATGAAATCCTCACCTTCCGTAGCACGGCCGCATGAAAGTCACGGCCCGGAGGGCAATCTTTGCCATGGACCTGGCTGTGGCTCTCTGATTTCGAAAAAAAAACGGCAGATTTCACAAGAAATGGAGCGTTATCCAATGGTTATCCTATATCATCATATTATATAATATTATATCATATTATATAATATTATATAATCTTATATAATATTATCCTATATTATATAAGATTATTCAACATAGCTATGGAAGATGACCCATTTGTAGATGCTAAAAAATGATGATTTATCTATTTAAAATGGTGATATTCCAGTTCGCTACATTAAATTACCAGAGAGTATCCTATAACTTAGAGATTACCATTACTAAACATGCTGGCTAATTTGGTTATCTTAACAAGCAATTATGTACATGTGTTTCTCCCAAATTATACATACCGTTGGATTTACCAGGATGGATTCTGAATAGACTGTGCGATCTATAGTATATTTTAACATAATAACGCAAACTATAATATGTTGTAATGTGATAATGAAACGACTAAAGGGTAAATGTGGATTTAACCGTCAAACATAGGGGGTTAAGCATCTACAATGGGGATTTAAGCACTGAAGAATGGATTTTATTGGCCCATAGTATAGTTAGCTAAGCTGGGTTTTCAAGTGTTGTACAGCTAGGGTCTATGCATGGTTATGCCAGATTATGACATATCTATGCATACTTTATGAGATTTATAAACCAACTTATAACTGGGGGGCACCGGATTCTAGAAATGGTTACCAGGACCAACAATATTAGGGACAGAACCAATGATTACACCGGTAATTACTGGAAATTCACTATTTTTGATGGATAAATCGCCATTTTTGACGGGAAAATCGTCATTTTTCATGGGTAAGTCGTGACTTCCATAGCTATGGCCGCTGGGGTCAGCCAGTGGGCATCATGGCTATATGGTTCCCCGTATTATTGTTGTTATGATTATTAATTAACATGAGTTATGTATATATATATATAATATACCTATTCCATTGTGTAAACGAAAGTCGTAATACCGAAACAAGACTGAACACGGTTTCTTTCGTGAGTGAAACGTCCATTGGTACTTGACCCATACCCGTCTTTGCTTTTCACCCCACACCAACATCAACACCTCTTCAAAAGATGAAGCTACCAAAACTTACCAAGATCCTATAAAAATATGTCAAAGTATATCCTATAAAATAGCTATGCATTTTAGGAAACCTCCATATACATCTATGTAATGTTGACACCCACAAATCCTCCAAACAGGGGTAGAGGGCACCAAGACTCGGCTCCAGATCTTGGTCTCCAAATCCAATTGGAGCCTCAGCGGATTTCGTCTGAACCACTGAAATCAAAGTCAAAGTCAAATGAAAATCCAGGTCTGTATGTAATCTCGTATTGCATAATAATATGTGTATAAGTATATACATTGTGTACATGCTTTTGTGTTGCGGTTAGTCTATTTTCATCAATTTTCGCCATCGAAAATCTCCAGGCAGTGGATGCCTTTGTTCACTTCTCCCAAGTGCCAAGGGTTTTCACCAAAAGTCATCGACATGGGCCGACAAACTTACAGTTGAAACATCAAGTTTGGGATATTGTGGGTGTGAAAACCCTTGGATTCTGCAATTGTCCCAACTTGAAGCCCGGATTCATATAATTTCATATATATATATACACACATATGATATATATATATATTATCCCCATTATATCCAAAATTTTAAAATATTCCAAAACGATATCTCCCTGTTCAACTGGATTTTCCCAATCCAATCCCTTGTTACCGAGACACAGGTCATCGTGTCGCACCGTGTCATTGCCTCCATAGAGGTAGATGAAGCCTCGATGCTCGTTGAAACCAACGGCTGTTTATTTGGGGAGGTTACCAGGTTTCCATTTAAGTATCAGATTCTGAAGGTTGGACATTACCGGAAAAAAAAAAAACTACCTTCATAGGGTTTGAATGGGTGTTTCACCTGGTTGAGAACAAGAAAATATACATATCATTACATATCCAACTGATGTGGATGTTTCATCGGGCTTAAAAACGTGGTTGAAACCAACAAAATTCTGCGATATGCCCACCTCATAGAGGCTTTAATGGATGTTCATGGGTTTACCAACATCTGTGGATTAATGTTTGATGACTCAAGAAATTTGGGGTCTTGACGGGTTAACCAACAAGCACTAAGATTGAAATTGAAATGTTCACTACCCAACCAGATTTTATCATTTTAGCTGGCTGATATCCCTTGGAGTTCCAAACCGAGTGAGTTTGTAGAAAAGTACCCTCTGGTAATTTTCCCATTAAAAATGGTGATTTTCCATAGCTATGTTAAATTACCAGAGGGTAGGGTTCCCAAAAAAATCAGTGGTTTATCACAACTTCCCTACCTTAATATTGCAGTTTTTGGGGTATCCCCCAATATTTGGCAATAAATTGAGGAAAAATCCCCATGTTCGGACAACACCCATATATTATACTTGGTTATACCTCAATTTTCACCATGATATCCCAAAAACAAGGCTTGGTTTTATCATAATCCCCATGTAATCCCATGTATACCTGAATTTTCATGAATTGTCACCATGATATCCCAAAAACAAGGCTTGGATTTATCATGTCTTATCTATTCAAATCGACCATTTTGGGTGGCTCCAAACATGGCCACCTTCCATCGCAGTCCGGCGCCACCTTCCCGCAGCACGGCGCTGTGCGCGTAGCGGCCATCGGAGAGGTCGGTACCTTGCGGCTGATGGATATGGTGGGATGGGGATTCATCGACTTTCATATGGAGATATGTACCCTCTGGTAAACAGCCACATAGCTATTGAACATGGCCATAGAAATAGTGAGTTTTCCCAGTAAAAATGGTGATTTTCAATAGCTATGTTAGTTTACCAGAGGGTATATCTATACACATATGGGTATGGGTCAATACCTATGAAAATACCATTTTTAGGGGAATGAACATCCATAAATACCAGCTATTTTGAGGTTCACCAGGGGTACAAGATTTTGACGCACTGCCATATATATATATACCCATCTGGTAAATTAACAGACCCTGGCAAATAGGACTTGGAAGATGAGTTTCCAATTAAAAATTGGTGATTTTCAGGGTCTATGTTTATTTACCAGAGGGTATATACTAAAAATGTGGATGTAATGAAGATATAATGAACAGATTGTGGTGATAAACATCAATATATGCGATATATATATACGATATATCTCAAAACTAGATACCACCAATTCAAACACCATGGCTTAAGCTGCCATCCAAGTGTGAGACAAACCCGAAAGTTCTTTTAACACCGGGAGTGCATTTCAGTGCATTCATGGATTGTTTCCTAAATGATGGGGAACATAATGTATCCTAATATATAATATATCATAATATATCTAGATGGGAATCTGCGCAATTTAATATCTGCAGTGTATGGAACGTCCATAAGGGTATAGAATCCTGTGATCTGTAATCCCATAGTATGAAATGGTATGGATTTGCGTGGAATGTATATATTCAGGCAGTGTAGGATTATGCAAGGTACGTGGTATGTGCGTATGTCAGCCCCAGATATCTGTATACGTATACATTGGGTACCTCCAAAAAACAAAACAGCGTCAAAATACGACGGGTTCCGAAACAGCACTCTTGAAGACTCATGTATACACTTCTATAGAGACAAATATCGTCTGGTTGGTGGTGCAATAACCATCTTGAAAATTACGAGAGTCAATGGGAAGGATTATCCCATATATTATGGAAAATAAGAAATGTTTGAAACCACCAACCAGTCGTATATGTGTTCATAATCACACCAGCACCGGTCTGAAGCAACGCCATGATTTGGTACCAGTTTTGTTCAGCGGACGTCACCTATTTGAGTCTTAAAATTCATAAGGGTAAGCAACGGCGTTCAATATGTTCATTTACCAGTCCTTCTAGTTACCACACCAAAGATGCAACATGATTTCCAACATGATGCAACCTGATACAGAGGCGCTCGTGGAATGTCGCTTGCAGGCTTCGCCTCAACTAATCAACTTGCAATCCGTAAAAAGGCCTTTGCCAAATGGATCTACCCTTGAGAGCAATTGTTATGTAAATTCCATAGGGAATTCCATAGGATTTGCCATATGGGGGTTTCCCAAAATGAGGGATTCCCAAAATCATGCGTTTCAATACTCGGTCTAATTTTGGATGATTTGGGATACCCCCATGACAAAACAGAAACCTCCATATCACTATTCACCATCATTAACTACTATAAAATCACTATTATTCACCATTATTAACCATGA
Source organism: Cladocopium goreaui (assembly GCA_947184155.2). NCBI lineage: Eukaryota > Dinophyceae > Suessiales > Symbiodiniaceae > Cladocopium > Cladocopium goreaui. Next base: position 71,760 of record CAMXCT020001441.1, on the reverse strand, counting down.
GATCCCATGGGAATCCCATTTTTCATCACCATTAATCACCATTAACCACTATTGAATTCAACAGTGGCTATCCCCTATTTTCAAACAAACCCGGAAAGCGAAGCGACCACTGCAGTTGACTCTTCTCCAGACCTGGCCAACGTTGGGACCAAAAAAGTTACCAGGACTGTATGGATATTGATTATATTAATGGCATGGGATTGGATATGGGATGTATAACCAACAATATGATGATATATATATATATGATTATATATGATTATATATGATTATATATGATTATATATGACTATATATGATTATATATGATTATATATGATTATATATGATTATATATGACTATATATGATTATATATGATTATATATGATTATATATGACTATATATGATTTTGTCTGATAAATTTGGCGAAACGGCGAAACCTCTAAACCTAAACGTTAATAATCATGTTCCCAACAACAAAACATCCATGACACATCTGAAGATATGCTATGCTTCAAGATTTTCACAGCGCCGCCGTACTCTGCCCAAAAGAACGGGACTCACATGATCTGCACAGGACATGAAGTGTGATGGTCATACTTGGGTACCCAAAGATGGAATGAATCAGTGACCACTTGGTTCAAAGAATATACACAAAAAATGATCAAGCTTGTACTTCCTGATTCCCGGAGCCTTCATGTTTGATCCAATCCCACATGTTGCAAATCAACAACAATAACAGAACAGTAACAATAATGATAATAGTAATAAATATTAACAACAATATGATACTAAACATGATTAATGCATAATAATTAGTAATAGTAATAAGATGTAATAAGAGTAATCACCAATTAAAGATCACACAAATCTATAAATCTCATCAAAAGACCCTGTAACATTGCCACTTCTCTGCCAAACCCGCCAGCTTGTCGTTGGTTCCAAAGTGGAAGGTCCACACATCGCCGTAGCGGTTGATGCCTGGCCCGCTGAAAAAGTGGTGGACGGTGATAAATGGTCATTGATGTTCATTCATTGTTATTAATAGCGTGTCAATGGTTTATTACAATATTAATGTTCATTCATGGTTAGTGTTTATCACTGGTATTTAAAATGGTTACTAATGGTTATCACTGGTTATTAATGGTTACTAATGGTTATTAATGGTGTTTTGTTCGCCCGCCTGAGCCACCCACGATGTACATCAAGTCATCTTTGACCATGGCTTGATGTCGATACCTGGGCATCATCCACAGAGGGGTCCCACATGGCGAAACTGCGGTCGAAACTTGTGGATGGTTCGGCAGTTAGGTACTCCATTTTTGAGCCATGACCATGGATTTTATGGTGTGTGTCAAGCTTTGGGGTTTTTAGCAAAAAGGCACAAGAATGAGATGGTTGGCGATTTACTAAATCAAATCTGTGATTAACGGAGCCTTGATTTTGACCAATCGCCATACTGCATCATCCGTTCAATGCAAACTTACTCCTGGGCTTGAACAAAACTCTACCATATGTATATATATATATAAAGCGTTTCAACGCGACAAGAACTTCAAAGGAGGGCCTGCGCTTTCCTGAAAGTGTTGTGAAGACTTCACATGGGAGTGGGGAACTTCTGATCAGTTCTTTGAATTCGACATTTATGAGCCAAGCAGAATCTAAAATCAATCAGTCCCTATTTGGACTGGAGATGGAGAAACTTCGACACGCGCAAGATGACTAGTGGAACGTTAACATCCCGATGTCATTTTCTGGAGACCGTTTCACTTCTCTCTTTTTCAGCAGCCGCCATGATAATATGATCGGCATATCTCCACATATCTCCCAATATCTCCTCCCCTTTTGTGCCTTCCACAAGGACAATCGCCACTTGTGATGAGATATTCCCACCTGAGCCGCAAAATTGCACAAAACGTTTCCACGGCGAAACATGCCAGGAAAAAACATGGTCTATAGTTGAGCTGTAAGTCCCATGGTTTACCAATCAGTACGGATCATTTTGGTGTATGTTTACTCTATGACAATCAAACATGGCTTGCTGGAAAATCCCAAGACCTATAGTTCAATGATAGCGGCATAGCGTTTTGTTGATGATTTTCCGCTTAAAATCCCATTCATAGATGATTTTCCCCGTAAACTCCATTTATGGATGATTTTTCTATTGGAACCTCATCTATAGATAATCATCCCATCTAGTTCAGGGATTTCGCAGCAAGCCATGTGAATCATGACACCCGTTTACATTTGTTTGAGGTGCTGAGACCGCGCTCCACAGGTGGTTGCATCCAGCTTTATGGATGGTTTGGTTCATTCAAGCTCAAATGGACAATGGGAAAACGATGGAAAATGTGGGAATTCTTGGGATAGTTACGGGATCATGATGGGGATAATGTTTGGATAAACTATGAGCAAACCCTTGATCAAGAACCATAGGAGAACATGGATATGGATTGATATAGGATACTAGTGGGATACCAATAATGGACAATTATGGGGTAACTATAATACACCATTTCCCAAGTTTGAGGTTTATGAAATTGTGTATACCCCTAACAATGGGACGATGTACTGTAAAATGACCCCCCGTTATGATTGGTCAATGGCATGATTTATTATTGGGGTTACCACATTACATATAGTAGTACATGATTCACTAATCATTCTCATTCACAAACTCAAAATAATACGTTTCTGGATGTTTCTGGTGATTATAGATGTCTTACCCTCTGGTAATTTAACATAGCCATTGAAAATGTCCATGTATAGTGGATTTAACCATTAAAAGTGGTGGATCTTTCCATAGTTGTTTGTATGTTTACCAGAGGGTAATCATTCCCCTTATCGCAAATCGATGTGGTGAGCTTCCGCTTCCTCTGCCACCTCCAGGCCACCCGGGCTGTTTAGTGCACAGATCAAATCTGTACATGTCCTGCACATCTGGGGGCATGGGTTCCAAAATAGCCCATGTTTTATGAAAAAAAAATGTTTTTTCGTGGTTGGCCATAGTTTCTTGAAACTCATTGGGTTTCTGTTGGCCTTTGATGGTTGCTTGATTGTTGCTCAAAACACTGGTTTCTGCAAAGATGGGGGCCACCATCCTCAATCTGTGGCAGTGAACTATACAGATAGAAGAAATAAAATGCTACTGAAATGATGGGAAATCACCTTATTTTTCAAGGAGTTATATAATGGTATAATTATAATACTACAAGTATCTACAAGTTATGTATAGGCAAGTTCAAGTAGCGCCCTACTTTTGATGTCCCAAAATTGAAGCAAACATGGTGCCTTGAGATCTTCATCCATTTTCTTGGGAAGGTAAACGACTCAGTCACGCACGCAGAACCAACTCAGCGGCGCACACACATCAAGCTCACCTACGCACACCGATTAGCCTCAGACATGCACACCAAAGCAGGCTCAGCCGCGCACACGCGACTATCACACCTTTAGGGTTTACTGTGTTCAACGTGGACAGCAAACAGGGACGACACCTTTGGGGTTTACTGTGTTCAAGGAAGTAAGCAAACAGGTACGACAGCTTTGGGGTTTATTTCGCGCAAGCAAGTAAGCAAACAGGAACGGCACCTTTAGGGCTTATTTTGTTCAACCCAGCAAACAGGCACGACACCTTTAGGGCTTATTATGTGTTCAACCCAGTAAGCAAACAGGGACGAAGCCTTTAGGGTTCACTGCGCTCGAGGAAGTAAGCAATCAGGTACGGCACATTTAGAGTTTCTTGTGCTTAACCAAGCAAGTCAACAGGCCTATGAGGGTTTGGGATGTTTGATCTAGTTTGCAAGCAGGTGTGACCCCGTTAGGCTTTCCTTGCTTGACCATTTACCTACACAGGCTTACATTCAAGAGGCGAGGTCGTTTTCTTGCATACAGGCATACAGGTGCCATGTTCGAAACATGTACAGTCTGCTCATCTATTGTCAGTGAGAAAACCTTCACACTTCGAAAGTAGTTTAACTACCTTTCGTCTTGGCTTGCTGACAATCCATTTTTCGGGGTAAATAAACCGCGCTTTGACCAGCTGAGTCAGATTTCGCATGTACAGCTGAGTTACCAACCCTTGGGAACAAGTAGGGCCAGGGTTTCAACCCGCATTATGCAAACGCCAAACGCCACAGAGCTTGGCCAGTCCGTAGGGTAGTTGGTGCCATGTGTGCCACCCCACACGTACAAACCTGGCAGGGTATGGGGAAGCCATGGATCATTCAGGTCGATGACGTGCCCATGTTTTCATGGTGATTTTGACCGTGCTCATCCTTCTGAAACTGGCACATTTCTTAGAAAGACGTGGGATTCGTTCAGCAAATTGGCCACTGTCATTGGGTTGATTGAATGGAAAACTTGTAGGAATCAGGATCTGAAGCATTGAACATGGTGCAACCAAGATTATCACCACTAATTATCTGAGAAGTATGGGGGTCTTGTAAATGATCCTTTCAACCAATATCAGGGCTTCTTTACTGGGGTCCCAAATGTGGATGTCGCCAGTAGGGAAGAGTCATTCGACAAGTCTGGCTGTGTCTGAAAATGGGGGATTGACCCCCGGTCAATGCAACATCAATCAATAGGGAAAATGATGATACCCTCTGGTAAACTAACGTAACTATGGAAAATCACCATTTTTAATGGGAAAATCAACTATAAATGGTGATTTTCCATAGTTATGTTAGTTTACCAGAGGGTAAGCCACAGGATTTTACAACAAACCCAAAGTGTCTCAAAGCACCAACCCCCAGGACATCTGACAAAACAACAGAGGTGTTTTGTGTTTGCCCAGCTATCCTTGGGAACCAGAATGATGCAGATATGACTCGAATCTCAGTGATCCAAGATGGTGATCCAAATAGACTGAGTCACTGTCAGCATGATCCAGCCACATTCCATGGCCCACTTTGGGGAGTGGTTCCTCAACCCAATATTAATGTCAACGGAATGACGGAAGGTCACAGGCGGGCAGCTGCATATTTTCGTTTCAAAGGGTCACTGGAAAATGATGCCGGCACGCCGCTGTTCTTATTCAGTGATCACTCTGAGACTGGGCGATAACGCTCCGTGGGCAGAGGTGCGGGGGGCCGAAGACCGGACTTGGAGCCTTTTTGAAGATGTGCTTGGTTTTAACTGGCATTTTCGTACATGGTACAGCAGGGCTACGTTTTCTCACAGTACCGGTAGTTTTGGCTCAGGCCAGTGCACCCCTATCTCATCCCGTATTGTAGCGGTTGATCAATAGGCATCCTGTTGATGATCGTTTATGTCACAATCATCCGATAATCGTCCCCTTTTAGCCAGGTAGATTAACAACCATCCTTTATCCAGCATACATGCCCATTCATTAGCGTGTTTTCTATGTATCTATGTATCTATGTACCTATGCATCGATGTATCCATGTATCTATGTATGTTTTTTGTATCAATGTGTCGAATGCCTGTATCCATCTACCTACCTACCTACCTACCTATCTACCTATCTGCCTATTTGCCTATCTACCTATCTACCTACCTATCTACCTACCTATCTATCTATCTACCTATCTACCTATCTACCTATCTACCTATCTATCGATCTATCCGTCTATCGCTCTATCGATCTATCTATCTATCTATCTATCCATCTATCTGTCCATCTATCTGTCTATCTATCTGTCTATATGTTTTCTGTCTGTCTATCTGTCTATCTATCTGTCTATCTATCTATCTATCTATCTATCTATCTGTCCATCTATCTGTCTATCTATCTGTCCATCTATCTGTCTATCTATCTGTCTATCTGCTTTCTATCTGTCTATCTGTCTATCTGTCTATCTGTCTATCTATCTGTCTATCTATCTATCTATCTGTCTGTCTATGTGTTTATCTATCTGTCTATCTGTTTATCTATCTGTCTATCTCTCCGTCTATCTATGTATCTTTGTATGTATTTATATATGTATATAATATATACATGATTGCATGATGATCAAATCCCGAATTCGCTGGCTGAATCGCTATAAAGCTACCAGGATACCTTGAACGGCTCACTCTTTCCACACCTCGTCCTCGGAGGTTTGTGTGAGACACCAAATCCCGGAAGGAAACTGCGCCCAACTGGCGCCAGTGCGCAGAAGAGCTTCACCACGTCGCGTCGCTTACCATGCGAGCAGAACGACTGCGGGCTGAGTTCATCCCACTGAAATGGCATATCCACAATGCAAACCATACATTGCTCACATACATGAAGAATATGTTTGGACCCATATCACTACCATACACTATATTATAAATATATATATATATACAGCACATATTATATATATACTTACAATTTCTTATATGATTTTACATTATGTATGCATGTCGACACTTCTGTTTCTGGATGACACATTCATGTCACCACATATTTCACTGTTCTCATGAGCTAACTTCAGCGATGAAACCCGAGCGCCTGCAGGTGGTCACATGGCCTTGCGCCAGTTGCGGCAGCTGATGAATCTGATGGATCTGATGCCTCAATTCTCAATACATTGATGACTGGTTGGTGGTATACCTACCCCTCTGAAAAATGATGGACTTCGTCAATGGAAAGGATGACATCCCATATATATATATATTATATATATTATGGAAAATAAAAAAAAATGCTTGAAACATTTTGAAACCACCGACCAGCTATACATTTATGATCATTGATGAACCATGGGACTTTGAGATTCGGCTATGGCTCCACCGAGGGGTGGAAAGATCCGGCTGAAGTTTGTACCCATACCCGGCTGAAAAGACCTGAAACAAAGCAATTTAAGGGCCTGGGGTTGATACCCCCTTCCTACTTGGCGTATATTCTTATCAAACCCTAAGATGTTCGAATATCTGATTCATAGGGTCCCCATGGTCCCCCACAAAAATGATGGTTTATCAGCATATGTCCCATTAAAGTGGCTATTTCATGCTCAGACAAAGCCATCCCCCCAGGTGCCTTTCTTCCTTTGATCAGACCACCTGGGCCACGGCTTTCACCGGGGATAAAAAAGCCACGATGGCACTGGTTTTAGTCCAATGATTTACCATGAACCGATTATTCCAATGGTGATGTTCCACTCAAAAAAAAACAGAAGGGATTTACCCCAGCCTGGGCTTTGCCAAGTTGCAATGAACCAGGATTTACCAAGTGAAAGTCCTAAAAATTAAGCGTAGATGTGAAACTCTTCCACTGTTGCTCATTGATGCAAAACTATATCCATTCATCGCATTCATCGAGCTACATCTTCAGTGTGTTTTATCTGGCGATATCTAGCTATATTGTATTTAGCAGCATATGTTGGTGTATTTGGCTATAGAACTCTATATATATATATATATATGACAGTATATATATATATACACCAACTGTTGAATATGTATATATATATGTATATATATATATACAGATATGTATTTGGCATATATTTGCATATATTCTATTCAAACTGACATTGCTTCTTCAACTCTTGAAACCTCCTGCGGTGCTGGTTTCAACCGAGGCGGATCATCTTTGAAAGGATGTCCATCATGCGCAGAGACTGTACTCATGATGATCATATTTCATATATTATTGTTAGAGGAACATATATATTGAATTATCATTATATACTAATTATCATTATATACTATTATAATCAGATTGTATCATATATATATTATATATATATATATTATATACATATATATATATATATGTATATATGTATATATATATATTGGTATGTAATTTCTCATTGTTTCCCAAAAACTAATACGATGGAGAAGAATCTCCCAAAGATTCCCACCTTAACCAATGGATCTGTAGCTGTGGGGATCCCCCACATCCTTTGACATGCTCAAATCCTTGCGTAGGGCGTACGGCTTGCGTTTTTTAAACGTTCTAAAACAATAAACCCTAAAACCCTGAAACCCTAAAACCCTAAATCCTGAAACCTGCGTACAGCGAGTATTTTTGTTGATCCTCTTGTATATGATATTGTCTGGGTGTGTTATTTGGACAAACAATCCATAAATCAAAACAGGCACAGAAATTACGATTTATGGACAATATATGTTAATATCATGTCGGCTAGCAGGCATGGTTTCCGCATGATTTCTCCTACAAGAGGCGCTGATGACGATTCGCATTGACCAATCTATGTCTATCACGCACTGCTTCGCCAGGTCCATGTCACATGTCTGAGGAACACCGAATACTTCTCCTCTCTGATTATCTTTGAATATGCTTGTACGCACTCCCAAGCACTTTTGCTCAAGGTGACATATTGAATATGTAATGTACATATATATATAACAATATATACCTATATTATATGCATATATATTACATATAATATATTACGTGTGTATATATAATAATAATAACAATAATAATAACAACAATAATAATAGTAGTAATAATTATAATAATACTAATAATAATAAGTAATAATAATAATACCAATAATAATACTAATTATAATAATACTCATAATAATAACAATACTACTACTAATAATAATAACAATGTGTATATATTACATGTATAATTATATAAATTGTATATATGTAGCATTCAACGTAATCCCAATCGGTCCCAGCTGGCTTTTGCCCAGTGGCGAGGCTGGTTTCCTCTTCCACTTCTGGACATACCTGCGCCGGGTCACCACCAGGAACCACGGTAACTGAGTAGTAACGCTAGTTTGTAAGTCCCCTGTGGGCTATACCATCTATAAATGGGCGAAAACAAACCTAGAGTTATTAACCACATATACGATTCGGGGGATCCTCCAAGTAGAGCTAAGCTTGGATGGCCAAGTGTAAGCGTATTTTTTCTGCCCAGATGGGATTCCAGTTACCACTGCCGCCTGCGAGGTTTGAAAATTGTTGTCAAGGTTTGTTCGCTAATACGTTGTCTATTCTTCAGTTCGCACTTTTTATAATCCATTTTGCGTTCAAACTTTCAGTGTTCCTTTTTGGTCCTATCAAGTTTTGAAGGGCAAATCATGCTAGATCCCTAGTTGCAATGCATCAATATAGTGTTTTACAACCGGAAAGCAGGGTTTTTACAAGTTTTCACCCCAAAATCAGAAGGTAATCCCTGCAGATCTCCCCTGTTTTCCCCAGTTTTTTCCCAAGTTTCAGCCATTTCTTTTCCAGCCGCCCTGGCCTGGAAGGAGCTGGACCAAGCATCTGTCAGCTTTTCCAAGGCCATGCCCGTCACATTGGTGGAGTTGTGCCTCAGCAGCAGGTGGCTGATTTGAGAGGCCAGTGTCCTCAGCGCCCATAACATATATATATATATATATATATTGTGTATATACGTTTATATAGATGATATGTATATTACTATAGCTATGTGTATGTATGTATGTATGTATGTATGTATGTATGTATGTATGTATGTATGTATGTATGTATGTATGTATATATATATATATATCCATCTCTCGGCATGTTTTTTTCAGAATGAAATGGCCATAAATGTGTGTCCGATAGCCCATTTTGAGCCAAATGGATATCAATTCGTTGCTTCAATCCACATCTTGACTGGTGAAATCCATTCCTTCAATGACTTTTCATAGCTTAAATCTACATTTTCACTGGTGAAATCAGTGAAACCCCATTCTTTTTCAGGTTTTCCATCCAGAAAGCCGCTGCCAGGTGCCCCACCATGTGCGCCATGTGCGCCAAGGCACGACTGTGGTCCCAGCACCGTGGTGAAGAAGCAACCGACCCAACAAGGTGAGGATTGGTTCCTTGTTCCACAGGCCTCAAAGCCTCGTTGCTGCAGCGATTTTTTGCGCGCTATGTGAAAAAAAATGAAAGCTGTAAAAAGACGGAAATATATAGATGACTAAAAATTATAGATAGAAACATCCTGAACAATAAGAAATATTATTGTATAATCCAAACATCATGCAATTATAGTCCCATTTCTATTAGGATTCCGGAAAACTATCTAATTGAAATCATGACTTTGCTTTATCTATGTAATATCATCTCTGATCATTTGTCCAAGAGAAATAATATTTTGATTTGGGTATTACATATGTATCTTTTCGGGGGCTATACAATATATACGTGTGTGATATATGTATATATGATATATATATATATGATATATATATATATATATATATATGATATATATATATATGATATATATATATATATGATATATACATATATATATGTATCATAAATATAATATATATATATATATCATATAACACATATATATATATATATATATCCTATGTACATATATGTATATATGTATCCTATATATATATTTATCATATATATACATAGTGTATATATATATGTATATGTATATCATATCATATACATATATATATATATATCATGTCATATCGTATATATCATGTACATATCATATTATATATATACATATCATATATGTATATATATATATATATGTATATATATATATGTGTGCGTTTATATGTATATATACATATGTATATATGTATATATACATATATGTACACATATATCATATATATATATATGTATTATGGAGATGTAAACACTCATGCAGACACATAATATGGAGATCATATCAGGATATCACCAGGATGTTGCAAGTAAGTATATAACACAATGCAACATGTTTAGCCGCTACAGGGAACCACAGGCCACGAGATCACCGCAAGATATGCCCGTGGTAATGGGGATCACTCTTAAGGAGACCACGTCACTGTTAAAGGTCGGTCAATGAGTAATTCACATCAAATGTCCATTGATTGACTAAGGATATTCCATTGAAGCCATTTGGTCAGTTCAGTCTGTCCATTAATCCCGAATGAACTGCCCAAAATCTACGTTTCGCGAGACGCAGAAGTCATGGTCCAATCTGGCCAATTGGGGAAAGAAATTTGGATGGTAATAAGTCCTTGCAAAAGTTTGTGCTACATATACATTATATGTAGTATCTATATGTGTATATATATATATATACATATCATGATTATATGTACTATACTGTTAAAAAGATAGTACGTAGTAGCAAAAAATAATATATATATATAATATAATATAAATATACATATATGTTATAATTAGTTGTAATGTCACATGTATGTGTATATATATATATTAATATATGCTTGATTTTGGAGAATTGTGCATTGCAATGTTTGATTTTGAGAAGGATTACCTAAGGGTACAACGAGTATCCCAAGTTCGGGATGCCTAAGGTATGTTAAACCTTGGGGGCTACTCACAAGTTGCTTAATTCACCAAAAATAAAGACTCTTGGCGGCACAGGATGTGATTGAAGCCACATATTTCTAGGCACTTGGAGTGACTTCTATACACAATATTCTAGGCCCAAACCAGCTGCACTTCTAGGACGATTCAAGATTCAACACATGAGCTGCATCGAAAACCATATCATCCCTGTGTAACAGTTTGTCGAAAGGAATTTCCATCCTGGTTTATAAAATATAGTCCCAAATAAACCATAGTATAAAATGGTATAACTTCATATAATAAGCACTCAACCAACCATCATTTTTCAATCACATCCCCATGTTTGGCGGTAAAACTCACTTCTGATGATTAAATCCCCTAGCCCTAGGTTCGGTCTCTATACTGTTCCAATCAACCACCAACCATCATTTCCTGTATATAGTTAGATTCGGATCTTGCAGGCTTGTACAACCACTTGTTTAGCAGTTATATATCCCTTCAGCCGGAGTCAACCACTAGTCCAAGCGACACTCAGCACCTTCCTCTTCCACGGTGTCCCTCAAACGCGTCTTGACGCACTCCTCTTGGATGGTTTTGGACGACAGCACCTGGCCCATGTGGGTCTGAAAATGAGGGATGTACCCCCAAAAATGGATTTAATCATCAACATGGCTGGGAAAATGGGCGAATTGTATGAAATTGTTGGAAATTCAGTGACCATTGTGCGGGGATATGTAACCAACTATATAATAATGGAACAAGGGATTTACCACTCATAAATGGCAATTTTCAGAGGGAAAATGATCTTCCAAAACACCCATTGTACAACTGCCCCAGTTCAGTGGAAGTGGCGCCATGGCGCCATGGGTCACGAGGTTCCTCCTCAAAGGTGGGTGATGGAGGATCGACAACAAACGCCCCATGGATTCCTTGTCACTATTGGTTCTCCCCCACCTTTTGGCACAAATCCAAATGTTTGCTATCCATGCCTAAATGGTTTGTATAACATGATATGTATATATATATATATACATGTATACGTTACCCATCATACACAATCAATATGTTTATATCACATGTCATTATATATATATAATATTACATAATTATACCATAGTTTGGTGATGAAATATCTCCCTTTTGGACAAAGAAATGCGGCACCTTCCAACTACAAAAGGCATCTGGCGACTCATCATCGCAGTAGCCTTCACCTCGGTGGAGGTCGTGGCCAACTCACCAAGGTTTTCCCACCCGTATCACCTTGGGCCATAGACGATGTGAGAAAAGCATATAAAAAGCCAGATCTTTCCCAGACATTTCGTTTAGGGAACAAAAATACCAATCCCATCCAATCCCATAGTTGTCCCATAGTTTAAGCATGTTTTTCCCCATATAATCCCATAGTCTCAACATGTTGTTCGCCATGTTTAAAAGGGGCCATCTCCTCGAGGTTTTTCTCCCTTGTTTCACACGGACCGAGTACTGAGTAAGCGACGGAAAGTGGAGAACCAAAGTCCTGGTGCTTGGAGAGTCTGGTGTGGTGTGTTCTACCTACCGATCTAATCCAATCAAATAGAATCTGATCTAATCTAACCCAATCTAATCGAATCTATCCTATCTCTAGTCTAATCTAAGCCAAGCTAAGCAAAGCAAAGCAATCTAAGCAAGCTATTCTAAGCTAAGCTATTTATCAAATCAGTCTATCAATTTACGAAATCATAAATCGCTTTCAATCTATCTAGGTATCTGTTTATTTCTTTCCTATCTTATTGGATATTCTCCATCCATCTATTCATCCATCAGTCCCTCCGTTCATCAATCCATCCATCTACAACATATAGTATAGAAAGTGTATAATGTATATATACAAATATTTATAATATATATATATATATCGCATGTAAAATGTGTAAAGTATCTGTAACCTGTACAGCTGTAGATGTTGTATAACATATTATGTGTACATATGTATATATATATATATATATGTATATCACAGTGATGTAAACAATGTGCATCCGCACCTGCCTCACAATCCACACCAGTCTTGCCGACCAAGGTACTCCTGCTTGTTGGAACTTGGTTATTTAAATGGGTTTCTCTGAAAATACCCGGTACCCCCCCCCCAAAAAAAAAAAAGATGCTTCAACACCTCATGTTTCCCATTCATGGCAAGGTCCCACATTTTTGGACAACCAAAATCCGTCAAACGTAAGTAAACCCACGTTTGTGATGGTAAAATGCCCATAAAATGGCTGTGAAAATCATGTGAAATCCCCCCATGTTCAGTTAAACCCCCATCATAATATGACCGTTTCCCCACCTTAGGACCTTGTTGGCTCCAGACCCCGGCTGTCCTTTCGTCTTTCTCCCAAGGTTCATGTGCCAACAGTCGTAGTTCTTAGAGTCGGAGGTGCACAAGGGGAAGCCAATGCCAGGACAGTAGCTCTTAGCATCTGCCTCACCGTTTGCGGAAACGAGTCCCGCTGAAGGAAATATGACGTCCTAAAGTAGGAAAACAGAGGGGCCTGTTTGGGAAGAACCCTGTTAGTTTGTAAATAACATAACAGCAATGTACATATTCATGTATAATATTTCTATATATATATATGTCCTCCATCCAATATGATTGATTCTCACCTAGTTACTGCTGGGAAGAAGCCTCTAATCAACCAATGGGAAGAGGATACGGATATGATGATGAGGTCGCTGCCAATTTTATTCAGGGGGACAGAGGGTGTGTGAATGTATAGATCTATGTACGGAGATGTATGATGTCTATATGTCTCGTGTCAATAATACGTCATGGAAATGATTGTATATCATGTCATATCTATACATAATGTGTATATACTTAAGATATATTATAAAGATATATAAAGTGTGTACGTGTGTGTGTGTGTGTGTTTGATACACATATAGTTTCAGTTTATGAAGAACTGCGGGTCCAAATCCAAAAGTGTCCATAGTCGATGCTGGGAGTTGGACCGAAAGTATGAGGACCTGTGTAAGATCAATTTCCTACAACATCCTACACCCACAACTGTATCATCTGTATCTCTGCATTTCTTTATTCGAATCCAAATATATCGAAATCACATGGACGTCATTTACAGGACTGTGCTTACTTCCAAATCGCTTGGAGTTTCGATTCAGGACCACACTTTGAGCCAACATATCCGACAATCATCAAAAATCCATATTCCGCTTTGAATTACCTTGCGAAGCAACAAAATCGGTGCTCAACTTTGTGCCCTTACTTTCTCACCGTTCGAACCAAAGAACGCTGCAAGTGCTCTTGTTGAGGATGTGTTGATGCCGAGCTAGGCATAAATTACACCACTTGCTGTAGCGCACGTGTCCACAGACCTCCTGCAAGTCGCTCCCTAAAGTTGGTGGTTGGTTGAGCCAAAGAATCTGATCCACCAGGGCCACTTTTGTTCTGTAGACTGTTGCACCCCCTCAACTATTACTAGAACTAGAACCTAGCCATAATTGATCATAATTGTAACATATTATTCATATTATGACTATAGTCGTACCTTATTTGGGGAAATCCCAGAACACCACAGAGACAACACGCACTTGGAACTGATTGGATCACCACTTTCGACCATTCCGCGCTGCTCCTCCAGCGTATCTTTACACTCCTCGGTCACATCGTGAACAAACTCATGGACCACGGTCTCCATTCCTACCTCGGCCGGGTGACTTTCGCCAGGCCCCTGTGGACAACTCCCTCTCTGGTAAGGAGACCCTCAACCATGGCAGTGGGAAGAACAACTAGACGACGGTTGGCCCGAGAGCGAAAAAAATGTTTTTCAAGCAGCTCTGAGGATGGTAGTCGTAAAAGATAGTCGGTGAATAGTGTGAAAGATATGGTGTGAAAAAAGTAAGATTGATCAAGAAGAGAATATTTGGTAAAGGGCATCAGATGACATGTGTCTTGCAACCACAGAGAGAAAGAGGGGGCAGAGATAAAGAGAGAGAGAGAGAGAGAAAGAGAGAGAGAGAGAGAAAGAGAAAGCAAGAGAGAGAGAGAGAGAATGAAAGGGGGGGGTAGAAAGAAAACATGAAGAAATGTAATGTGAGCAACAAAAGTGCACAGGAGGCTCAGTGCCATGAGTCTGCGAATGACATGTGCTATCTCATTTTATTATGGTAATTCCCACACACATTGCGGAAAAAGGCGCGGCACCATCATTCCGTGAACGCGAAGAAACGCGACGCTTTTATACAGAGACACTTTTACACACAGAATCTTTTACACATAAACACTTTTACACACAGACGCTTTCACACAGAGACGTTTTTCATGCACACACACACAGACGCATTTCCACACAGAGACTTTTACACGAAAACACTTTAACACACAGACGCTTTTATACACAGACTCTTTTACACACACACGCTTTTACATGCAGATGCCTTTTTACAGACGCACACACACTTTCACACACAAACGCTTTTACACACAGACGCTTTTGCACACAGACACAGACGCTTTTCCACACGGACCCTTTTACACACAGACGCTTTTACACACAAACACTTTTACACACAGAAGCTTTTACACACGGACGCTTTTACACGCAAACACTTTTACATACAGGCGCTTTTACACACAGACGCTTTTACACTCAGACACTTTTACACACAGACGCTTTTCCACACAGACCCTTTTACACACAGACGCTTTTACACACAAACACGTTTACACACAGACGCTTCCACAGAGACTTTTACACAGAGACGCTCACAAAGCGCGGCACCACTGGGTGACCTCAGTTGCAAACAAAGGTGCGCAAACATAGTTGCAATGGAAATGCTAAAAAAATCGCAAAAGTGCACAAGACCAGGCTCAGTACCATGATCAACGCACAATCCAATGCAAGGCATCCGCTCTTTGAGATACAAAATAAGTTCGGCACCATGATGCCGTGGATGACCTCAGTTGCCAACACAGGTGGGCAAACAAAGGCTCCGTACCATGGCATCCAAGAGAATCTAGAAGTCCGTGCAAGAATGCTGTGAATGATTCCACAATAGCAAGTTCGATATCATGATGGCAAGGATGACACCTGTTTCACTGCATTTCTCCGATGTCCCTACAGGATGGAAAAAAAAAACTTTACAGACAAACAACAGTTGGCTACTGGTTTTGCATGTTCGTCACGAACAGTCTCTCCAGACGAACACTGCTACAGATTAATTTGTGCCAGTTGCACTCAGTTCCATGTGTCACTCGGTATGCAAGCCTTCCAGCTCCCACAAGCTGCTTCCAGCTCCCACAAGCTGCTTCCAAGGCGAAGTTCTTCCAATTTGGCAGCCGATGCTTCGTCCACCTACAGCATCCGACACACCGCCACCACAAAACAACCATCATCCTACAAATTTGTCCCGCTGCTCATGCATATCAATGAAAACAAAACACATAGATCCACTACATCACAAACGAACATTGGCATGATCACTATGCAAGTCTCGAGATCTCACGGACAGCCCCCACAGAGACCTCAAGAGATGCAACACATGTTGAAGATATTTGTTTGTCGATCCCTGGTATTTCACAAACATGATGCCATGTCTGACATATGTCATTTCATTTTCTTCTGGAAATTTTCCCATAAATGGGACAAAACAGCTCGGTACCATGATGCCGTGTATGACACATGATAATTCATTTTATTATGCAAAATTCCACGCAAATGGCACAAAAAAGCTCGGTACCATGATGGTGTGTATAACATACGTCATTTCGTGTTATTTTGGAAGTAACACATCATCTTGCATCGTCTTGCACAACCTTCAATCATATTGCTTTGTCTTGCATCATCTTGCATCATCTCGCATCATCTTGCATCCTCTTGCATCATATTGCATCATCTTGCATCGCCTTGCATCGCCTTGCATCGTCTTGCATGGTCTTACATCATCTTGCATCGTCTTGCATTGTCTTGCAGCGTCTTGCATCATCTTGCATTGCCTCACATTCTCTTACACCATCTTGCAGCATCTTGCATTGTCTTGCATTATCACCATCTGGCGAAGTTCTTCCAATTTGACAGCCGATGCCTCCTCCACCCACGGCATCCGACACACTGCCACCACAAAACAACAATCATCCTACAACATTGCACCATGTGACAAACATGCAACTTTCGTCACAATCCTAGTCTGCCCCACCGGACCTGCGTTGGAGGTGCCAAGACATCCAGCAATCGAGCGCGCAGCTCTTCAACCGCAAACCACTTCTTGTCCGGTCCACGGCCAACATTCCGAGCCTGTGCCATTTTGCGAAGCTCCATTACAGAAATTTTTGCCAGGGCATCCTGTAGCCATTCACGACCCCTGGTCACAGCACTGCTACGCAGCTCCTGCAACCGAAGTTCCACGGCATCGGACGACGCGGATGACGCGGTCGCATGCTCCATTCGCACAGACATTCCCTTCAGCAAACGAAACAGCGACCACAAAACGTCCACAAACTTCACGGGTGCGTGACTTCAACCAAACATTTTGCATTCAGAAATTCCGAGACATGCATATTTGTTCGCTTGCTTTCAAAACAATGCCATGACATGCTTGATTTCAAAACAAAATTGAACGGTACAAAATTGAACGGTACAATGATTCCAATATCATTTTTTGTCCACTGCTCATGCATTTCAATGAAAACATCACATATTTTTTTTTTGTGCTATACATCACATAGATCCACTGCATCGTAAACAAACACTGACATTGTCACAATGCAATTCTCGAGATCTCACAGACAGCCCCTACAGAAACCTCGAGAAGTGCAAGATATGTTACAGATACCTGTTGGCCAATCGTCACTTGTTTCTCGAACATTCAGCGTACATATAAGAATATAGATGTTCACTCCGTGCACAATGCATCTTGTCTCTACGTTCACCTCTGAGCCCAGGAAAGAGATAAAGAGGTAAACTATGCTTGTCGCTGCAAAGTTGCACAATCCACTGCAAAGCATTTGTTCTCTGACTTCCAAACTGAGAACACCACTCATGAGTTTGACATGGCAAAGAACCACTGTCGCAGAGACCTGCAAACTGAAGGCTGAACGCATCAACAAAAAACTAGTCTAACAAAGCTTGGTAACAAAAAACTCAGCAGCTGGGCAACACCATCTTGCATCATCTCGCAATGCCTCTGCATCCGAAGTTCCACGGCATCGGACGACGCGGATGACGCGGTCGCATGCTCCATTCGCACAGACATTCCCCTCAGCAAACATTCCCTTCAGCAAATGAAACAGCGACCACAAAACGTCCACAAACGTCACGGGTGCGTGACTTCAAACAAACATTTTGCATTCAGAAATTCCGAGACATGCATATTTGTTCGCTTGCTTTCAAAACAATGCCATGACATGCTTGATTTCGAAACAAAATTGAACGGTACAAAATTGAACGGTACAATGATTCCCGTATCATTTTTTTGTCCACTGCCCATGCATTTCAATGAAAACATCACATATATTTTTTTCGTGCTATACATCACATAGATCCACTGCATCGTAAACAAACACTGACATTGTCACAATGCAATTCTCGAGATCTCACAGACAGCCCCTACAGAAACCTCGAGAAGTGCAAGAAATGTTAAAGATACATGTTGGCCAATCGTCACTTGTTTCTCGAACATTCAGCGTACATATAAGAATATAGATGTTCACTCCGTGCACAATGCATCTTGTCTCTACGTTCACGTCTGAGCCCAGGAAAGAGATAAAGAGGTAAACTATGCTTGTCGCTGCAGAGTTGCACAATCCACTGCAAAGCATTTGTTCTCTGACTTCCAAACTGAGACCACCACTCATGAGTTTGACATGGCAAGGAACCACTGTCGCAGAGACCTGCAAACTGAACGCTGAACGCATCAACAAAAAACTAGTTTAACAAAGCTCGGTAACAAAAAACGCAGCAGCTCGGCAACACCATCTTGCATCATCTCGCAATGCCTCTGCATCCGAATTTCCACAGCATTGGACGACGCGGATGACGCGGTCCCATGCTCCATTCGCACAGACGTTCCCGTCAGCAAATGAAACAGCGACCACAAAACGTCCACAAACGTCACGGGTGCGTGACTTCAAACAAACATTTTGCATTCAGAAATTCCGAGACATGCATATCTATTCCCTTGATTTCAAAACAATGCCATGACATGCTTGATTTCAAAACAAAAGTGAACGGTGCAATATTGAACGGTACAATGATTCCCGTAGTATTTTTTTGTCCACTGCTCATGCATTTCAATGAAAACATCACATATATATTTTTTTCGTGCTATACATTACATAGATCCACTGCATCGTAAACAAACACTGACATTGTCACAATGCAATTCTCGAGATCTCACGGACAGCCCCTACAGAAACCTCGAGAAGTGCAAGAAATGTTACAGATACCCGTTTGCCAATCGTCACTTGTTTCACGAACATTCAGCGTACATATAAGAATATGGATGTTCACTCTGTGCACAATGCATCTTGTCTCTACGTCCACGTCTGAGCCCAGGAAAGAGGTACTTGGTAACTTCTACAACTTCATGCACTAACCTGCTACACACTCGGACAATTCAATGCAAAGAATGTGTTGTTCGAAGCCTGAGACCACGACTCCTGCGTTTGACAAGCAAAAATCATTGTCGCATAGACATGCAAACTGAACAGTGAAGCTCACTATGAACGTATCAATTCCCACACAGATTACCACACCAAACGAACCAAGCTCCGCACGTCCTAGCACGGATACACTAGCAAGCATTGTCACCCTCAATCTCTAACAGTTCCATGTCGTGCGGTTAAAGTACACACAAAATCTTTTACACACAAACGCTTTTACACATGGTGCTTTTACACAAACACACTTTGACACACAGACGCTTTGACACACAAAAGCCTTTACACACAAACGCTTTTACACACAGACGCTTTTACACACAGACGCTTGTACATACAGACGCTTTTACACACAAAAGCTTTTACACACAGACGGTTTTACACACAGACGCTTCTACACGCAGATGCGTTTTACACACGCACACACGCTTTCACACACAAACGCTTTTACACGCTTTCACACAAACGCTTTTACACACAGACGCGTTGACACACGAACGCTTTTACACACAGACGCTTTTGCACGCAGATGCTTTTTACACACGCACAGACGCTTTCACACACAAACGCTTTTACACACAGACGCTTTTACACACAGACACTTGTACAGAAACGAAAGCGTCCATCGCAATTTTTCCTCAGTTTTTGACGTCCAACGTCCATTTCGTGCGAAAGGGTTGCAGAGTGACACCTTTTTTCGCAATTTTTCCACAGTTTTTGACGTTCAACGTCCATTTCGTGCGAAAGGATTGCCCGGGGACACCTTTTTTCGCAATTTTTCCTCAGTTTTTGACGTCCAACGTCCATTTCGTGCGAAAGGGTTGCAGAGTGACACCTTTTTTCGCAATTTTTCCACAGTTTTTGACGTTCAACGTCCATTTCGTGCGAAAGGATTGCCCGGGGACACCTTTTTTCGCAATTTTTTCTCAGTTTTTGACGTCCAACGTCCATTTC
>CAMXCT020001441.1:0-50863 GCA_947184155.2 Cladocopium goreaui | reverse complement strand
TATTTTTTTCGTGCTATACTTACATAGATCCACTGCATCGTAAACAAACACTGACATTGTCACAATGCAATTCTCGAGATCTCACGGACAGCCCCTACAGAAACCTCGAGAAGTGCAAGAAATGTTACAGATACCCGTTTGCCAATCGTCACTTGTTTCACGAACATTCAGCGTACATATAAGAATATGGATGTTCACTCTGTGCACAATGCATCTTGTCTCTACGTCCACGTCTGAGCCCAGGAAAGAGGTACTTGGTAACTTCTACAACTTCATGCACTAACCTGCTACACACTCGGACAATTCAATGCAAAGAATGTGTTGTTCGAAGCCTGAGACCACGACTCCTGCGTTTGACAAGCAAAAATCATTGTCGCATAGACATGCAAACTGAACAGTGAAGCTCACTATGAACGTATCAATTCCCACACAGATTACCACACCAAACGAACCAAGCTCCGCACGTCCTAGCACGGATACACTAGCAAGCATTGTCACCCTCAATCTCTAACAGTTCCATGTCGTGCGGTCAAAGTACACACAAAATCTTTTACACACGAACGCTTTTACACACAGACGCTTTTACACACAAAAGCTTTTACACACAGACGGTTTTACACACAGACGCTTCTACACGCAGATACGTTTTACACACGCACACACGCTTTCACACACAAACGCTTTTACACACAGACGCTTTTACACACAGACACTTGTACAGAAACGAAAACGTCCATCGCATTTTTTCTTCAGTTTTTGACGTGCAACGTCCATTTCGTGCGTAAGGGTTGCGATTGACAACTCAAAGTCGCAATTTTTCCTCAGTTTTTGACGTCCAACGTCCATTTCGTGCGTAAGGGTTGCGATTGACACCTCGAAGTCGCAATTTTTCCTCAGTTTTTGGCGTCCAACGTCCATTTCGTGCGTAAGGGTTGCGATTGACAACTCAAAGTCGCAATTTTTCTCAGTTTTTGACGTCCAACGTCCATTTCGTGCGTAAGGGTTGCGATTGACACCTCAAAGTCGCAATTTTTCTCAGTTTTTGACGTCCAACGTCCATTTCGTGCGTAAGGGTCGCGATTGACACCTCAAAGTCGCAATTTTTCCTCAGTTTTTGACGTCCAACGTCCATTTCGTGCGAAAGGGTTGCGCGCGACACTTCAAAGTCGCAATTTTTCCTCAGTTTTTGACGTCCAACGTCCATTTCGTGCGTAAGGGTTGCGCGGGACGCTTCAAAGTCGCAATTTTTCCTCAGTTTTTGACGTCCAACGTCCATTTCGTGCGAAAGGGTTGCGCGGGACGCTTCAAAGTCGCAATTTTTCCTAGGTTTTGGACGTCCAACGTCCATTTCGTGCGAAAGGGTTGCGTTTCGTGGCGCTCCGGCGGCACCGCCCCCGCCTTAAGAGAGAATAGAAGAAGAGCGAAAGGAGATCTGCAGATGTGAAGGTGTGAAGATCTAGATCTGCAGGTGTGAGGGTGTGAAGATCTAGATCTGCAGGTGTGAGGGTGTGAAGATCTAGATCTGCAGGTGTGAAGGTGTGAAGATGTAGATCTGCAGATGTGAGTGTGTGAAGATCTAGATCTGCAGGTGTGAGGATGTGAAGATCTAGATCTGCAGGTGTGAAGGTGTGAAGATCTAGATCTGCAGATGTGAGGGTGTGAAGATCTAGATCTGCAGGTGTGAAGGTCTGAAGATCTAGATCTGCAGGTGTGAAGGTGTGAAGATGTAGATCAGCAGATGTGAAGGTGTGAAGATGTAGATCGGCAGATGTGAGAGTGTGAAGATGTAGATCTGCAGGTGCGAAGGTGTGAAGATCTAGATCTGCAGGTGCGAAGGTGTGAAGATCTAGATCTGCAGGTGTAAAGGTGTGAAGATCTAGATCTGCAGGTGTGAAGGTGTGAAGATGTAGATCTGCAGGTGCGAAGGTGTGAAGATCTAGATCTGCAGGTGCGAAGGTGTGAAGATCTAGATCTGCAGGTGTGAAGGTGTGAAGATCTAGATCTGCAGGTGTGAAGGTGTGAAGATCTAGTATAACGGCTGCTTTTTTACGAAGAACCCTTCGCAGGCGCTCTCGGGAAAAAACACGATCGAGACTAGTTAGTTTCGAGTAGAAAACTCCTTTTCTGGCAAGGAAGCCACCGTGACGTACAAATTATCTACAGCATGGCATGCAATTTCCCCTAGTGACAACAAATGACCAACCAATATATGTATACATATATATATAGGAAGCAGAACTCGTATTCTCCGATTTTGTCAAAAGAAAATCCTTTTCCTTTGGGATAAGTTTCATGCAGTATCAGTTATTCCACCTGTCAACAGGCAAGCTGCGAAACGACGGTCACATCCTTTGGGGTTCAGGAAATTCATGCAATCCTCAGCAGAACAGTGTGAGGGGCTCATTTCAACTGATGTCATAAGCAAAAATCAGAACAAACTTCCAAGTGCTTGGAAGTGCAGTTTCAGTTCCAGTAGTAACTGGATATATCAGCATAATTACAGGATGTTATAGGGGTATATAGAGGTTATATACCAACTTCTGGGGCAAAAAATACCATTGTTATAGCCATAAAAGTAGCCTCAACTGCTCATACCACCCATTTCTAGCAAGTCATTGGTGACAACATCCAGCTGGTGCCCAAGTCCCACTGGTGCCGGCTAAGTGAGGATCAGCATCCAGTTTCGGGATCGACCCATTCAACTTGGGATGGAATCTATAAAGAGAGCGAGAAAAAAATGTGATCCCCATGGTTTCGTGATTTTGAGCCATATCAAATGCTCCAAAACTAGCAACCAGTTTACTCACCCAGGTAAACTAATGGAAGAATCCACACAACAAAAAAAAAATATGACAGACTCCAGCCCAATAACCAAGAATAACCAAGATATACCAACATCAGGGATCATCAAGGAATCGCCAAGCATCGCAAACATAGGTGCCAGCCTCGCAAGGCTTACCTGATGGCTGTCACTTAAAGAAACATCACCCAATGCCCATTTCGGCCCATTTCGGAGCATCCACCGCACCGAACATTTGAAGTCCCTGAAGTTGATAGTTTGCTGATCTTCGTCACAAGTGCAACAGCGCCCAGAACATCCCAATGGTCCGAAGATTACGAGGAAAACCTCAAACCAGTCTGGGTTTCTCACATCATCTTCCCCATCTTCCGGTGCCCCTTTGGATCCCATCGGAGAAACCCACAAGTGCCACAGCCTAGCTGCGTGTGAAGGGATCAGTGCCAGTGCAGAAGTTGCAGCCCGAGTAGTTGGTGTATCGAGAATCGACCTGGACTTGGGGCCAGATTCAAGGGGTTGGCTGGGGCGATTTGTCGCCTGGGGCTGGGAAGCATGTTTTTTTGTAGAGATGGAAGGGTTGCAAAAGAAAAAAGACAAAGTCCTGAGTTTAATTCAAGAGATTGATCTGAGTAAGTTGAGTTGCATGAAATTGTTCTGTCTTCCAACTTGAGCATCTGTTTTCGAAAGAATGGAGAAAGGGGAACGAGGGCAAGGTGAGCTCTACCATGGTCCAAACTACCCTGGAGTCGGTCACCGGGGCAATTTTCATCAGGTCACCATGTTATCCGAATCAACTGACCCAATGTGTTTTTGATATGTGTTTGATATGTTAAACGCAGGTCAACTTACCCATCCTGGTGGGACTTGAATCCCCATGTTTGTTGGTTAACATCCTATGTTTTGCGACTTGAGTCCCCGTTATTGTTGGTGTAACCCTCATTCTTGCTGGTTTAATCCCCCCTTTTACTGGGTTAAATCTCCATGGTGTGGTCCATTCCCCAGACCGCCCAGGCCTCCAAATGCACTTCAGTTGCCACCAGCCCCTGGACGGGATGAAAATATCACCTGGAAATAAAGATTCGCCTCCTCCAACCTCTAAAGATACAAAAAGATGTGGAAAACCCACCGACTGGGTAGATCATTTTCCCAGGGAACCCATGGGTGTGCCACGTCTTTTTGGTATGTTTACCCCAAGGTATCAACTGGAAATCTACTGAAAATCTCCTGGGATTCCTACACCAGCTGGAAACCTACTGGATCACAAATTACCAACCGACTTATTTCACAGGAAATATCGGAAAATGCAGGGTGTCCATGTCCATCGGATTGCTACTTGAACCCCAGCAGTGAATTTCTGCCAAAAGGGCCAAGGGTTCAAGGGGTTGTACGTTTATAGATATTTTGTTCCTCCTTTGGCACGATTCATCAGGTATAACCTAGCAATCCGGTTCCCCTAGGAATAATTAAATTACCCCACCAAAAAGTGCACCCTGGTCTAGTACTGAACTCATGCATATTAGGGTCCTAAAAGGCCACGGTTCAAAACCGTCAAAACTCCAGTCATCCCCGGTGCATGTTCAACACCCCTATGGTATGGTCCCAAAATGTGTATATATATATATTCCAATCACCTGTTTTTTACGATCATTCCTGGGGAGTAGATGATGTTAGGGTGATAAAATTGTTCACCATACTGACCATGATTATCCCCGAATAATCAACCAAAAAACCTCTCTTGGCCATTAGGGGAAAGGGATTAATCTGGGCAAATTATCATAGATCACTAACCTGAAATCAGGTCTCTTCTTGGGATAATTTCCCTTACTAATTAATCAGGTTACATATATATATATATACATATAGTGTAATGTATATTATATATATACCAGTAATACCGCACCAGGTGGTGGCGGAAGTTTCAAAGATAGGACACTATAGGAGAGGTGAGTTGTTGTGACGCATGGATGGCAGAGCGAATCCACTGATGGACCGAACGGTGGTTGGAGTTGTGTTTTTTGAAACGGTTGCAATGGTTGCAGTGGTCACCTCACACACAGCTGCTGGATGTAGCGTGGTGTAGTGCAGCTGCAGTTGTAGTTGTAGTTGTAGTGTAGTTAGTGTAGCGTAGTGTTGTGTAATGTAGTGTAGTTGTAGTTGTAGTCTATTGTAGTGTAATTAGTGTAGTGTAACGTAGGTGTAGTTGTAGCTGTAGCTGTAGTAGTAATAGTAGTTGTAGATGTAGTTGTAGTTATAGTTGTAGTGTAACTAGTGTAGTGTACTGTAATTAGTGTAGCGTAGTGTAGTGTAATTAGCCTACTGTAGCCTAGGAAATTTGCATTTGTAGTTGTAGTGGTAGTGTAGTTGCAGTTGTAGTTGTAGTTGCACTTGTAGTTCTCTATCTATCTATATATCTATCTGTCTGTCTGTCTGTCTATCTATCTTTCTATCTATCTATCCTGTCTATTCTGTCCGTTCTGTCTATTCTCTCTATTCTCTCTATCTGCAAGCTGGAAAACAAAGCTATTCTGCGAGAAACCCTCAATTTTTGAATTTGACAACGTCAAAAACGAAGGAATTCTGCCAGACTTCCTTCAAAATGGAAAATTGAGTGCAGAGCTGACGGCCTCGTACAAATGCGTTGTGCGATTTTTCCACTAGATCTGTCTAAAGTGCTGCACCTGCCACGAAAAGTGATGCCAGGTCATACAGAGCGCTGCGCCTGTCACGCAAAATCATCTTAGCAAACCTGAGGATTCTGATGCTCCAAAGTGCAATCCCTCTCAGGAAATCAGCGCCCTGACCTCCTAGCATCTCTGATGAACATGTCTCTTGTACTGCGCCTGCAACGCGACATGCATCTTTGCAGATCCTCTTCAAGCGTCCCACGCCTGCCATCGTTTTTGGAAATGCTACAAAACCCTCACGTTTTGCTCACTTTTGGCAAGGCGCAGAATCCCTTGCCACGCAAAACCACATCTGAACCTTCAACATCTTCAACAGTGGTCTGAGCATGTGGTGCTTTTAACATTTTGACTTCGAAAATGTGCTTCGCGCAACAACGGCGTGCGCTTTTTCGACATGTCAACTTCCAAAAGCGGTCCGACGCTGAGGTGTTTGTACATTTTGACTTGGAAATGTGCTTCGCGCCACAACTGCGTGCAATTGTTCATCTCTCAGCTGGCCAGATGGCTCCGCACCCGCCGCTTTAGCCACAGTGATTCGTGACTTTTCTACCTTTTCGCGCCCCTGCATCTTCTTTCTTCTGACTCTTTCTCTTCTCTGATATTCTTTTTTCTGACTCTTTCTCTTCTCTGATCTTCTTTCTTCTGACTCTTTCTCTTCTCTGATCTTCTTTCTTCTTCTCTTCTCTTCTCTGACTCTTCCCACCTCTGCTTTTCATCTGTCCATATTGTCGCAAGTTTGACTTCTAAACTTCCTTCGATAATTATATAATATATAATTTAAAAAAATATATATATATAATTTTACAATTTATATATATATGTAGATGTAAAAACAGTATATATATATGCTGGTATTTATATATATAAATCCCATGATATCTCCATGAGTATACCATGAAACCACCATGTAACCACAATGAAACCAGGGACCCTTCATCCCCCAAAAAACAAATCTGGTCACCAGCGCTGGTAGAGCCTTGGAGAGGTGCTCCGGATTCTGGCACTCGAACTTGTCGTAGAAGTACGATGGGTCGGCGCACTGAAGCGGCCTCAGCGCGGCTGAGGTGTCAGGAGCCCATGATGGAGCATGGGGGAGCCCATAAAATGGCATATGAACCTCTGGTTATTTAAGGTAGCTATGGTATTGGGGGCTCATTTATAGATCATTTAATGATGATTTACCGATTGGCTAATAGTAAAAACAATGATAAAGACCACCCACATGACTTGTTGGTGAACCAAATTGATGGAAGATGCGACGCAAGAAGGTATGGGAGATGGATGTAACCACAGTGAGTTCACCTCCATAAGTTGGGATCTTAGCACGTTCACAACGCAGAACGCAAAACGTACGTTCTGGAACGCGTGTTCCGAACGCAGGGGTGTTTTTAGTGGTTTTATGGATCCCAGAAGCGTCCGAATCCTTTTGTTGCTCCCTGCAAAAAGGATCCACTCTAGCACATGGAGTTTCTCAAGAAGTTTTCAAGCAGTCCAGGAGCAAAACTTGCAGGCTTTAACCTGCACAATTCTTTTAAAACCAGGTTTGGCCTGCCCAGCGCTTTCTAAAGCCTCTAAAAAAAGGATTCCATCTTAGGCCTGCCCGACCTAAGGTTTTTTGTCCAAACGGTTCTTCTCAGCAACACAAAGCAACATCAAACCCTAGAAAAATCCTTTTAATATCTCATATATCCCCTTCCCACTAACTCTTATCCACTTATCCACTTAATTATCAATCCGAATCCAAACATATCCCATCAAGGTCCAAGTCATGGCCCAGATCGCTGATCAGCCTTCTGGTGGCTGCATCTACCATTTTGAGCCCACAAGAGCTCAACATCCTTTTTTTTAGTGGGGGAAAAAGGTTTCTCTGTTCAAACCCCGGAAATAAATTGACTTTATATCATTGGAAAAAAGGATTCACTCAGAACGCGCGTTCTGGAACGCGAGTTTTTAAAACGCGCGTTCTGAACGCCCAAACGTACCGAACGAACATGCTAAGGTTGGGATATAACCCCTTTTTCAATGTGGATATTTAACCACTTATTTCACTGGAACTGCACCTAACGTAGGGATGGACACACCCGAAATGTGAAACCAGCAGTCGGTGGCCATAATCTCCATGGGGGAGATCACCTGCCCAAAATGGTGGCGATATTTCAATCTGGGGCTCTGGTCCTTGGTGTAGATTATATATATATACACATATTGTAATTATGTATATATGATTGTATATGTATACATGGAGGTTCATTTTAGGGTATCACCAAATCATCCATTTTAAAAGGATTTTCCATCATAAACCCCCATTTTAGGAAACTCCCATATGCAGATAGTCAGTGGAAAGTGGACCATCATCCCAAGCAAAGGATTTTAATGGGATACATAGCCATTAAATGGGATTCTATAGGATTTAATGGGATACATAGCCATGGGGAAATGGCCCATTAATCTAATGTTAGGTTTATGTTATAGGGATTTTAACGGGATACAGTACATCCTTTTGGTAATCTAACAAAGCTATGGGAAATGGAAATGGCCCAGTTGTAGATGCTGGTTTTCCATAGTTAGACTACCAACAACAGCATGGATCAAAATGGGATAAATGATCAGTCACCTCAAGTGATTCAAGGAAAGAAAAAGTTTCCCCAAACCAAACAGTTTCGGTCGGTTTCACTGAGATCGGTGCAGTAGGAACTGATCTAGCTCGAAAAACCTGGCTGACGACAGTTTTTCGACGGTTGGGGAATCGAACGGCCCACATTTCTGAGGAAAGTGAAGTGGAAGACGTGGGGAATCGCCAGAGTATGGTGAGTGGAAAGTCCTCGTTTCGACAAGTATACCTATAATATATATATATATACAGGAAATCTTCCACAAATGGAAGAGTTGAACTTGTAGAGAGTTTTTCCGGAGGCGATATTTCCAACACCGATGTCCCACGGGAATGATGTTTCACCATTCCCACTGGATCCTGATATGATTCATTGTGCTGCTGGGATTTCCTCGAGAAACATCTGCCATTTTTCGGGCACTTGGACTTGAACCACTCCTGTAAAAAACAGTGATGTCACATCACTGATGTGACTTTTTTTCAGTAATATGAGGTTCCACTCGGGATCAATCCAGCCAGAGTGTCAGAATGCTTCATCCAACATCTGGAGACGTTATCATCGATATGTTGAATTAGGACAGGTCAACATGCAGGAGATCGTGGACTTTGAGCAGTCACGTCAAAACGGCGAAGGAAGGTTTCCAATACAAAGCGACATGTTTCTTCTGAGTAGGATCCAACCACTCGCCAGGATTAGACTGGGAACACTGGAGCAGAAAGGCCAATACTTTATCAGGGAACATGAACTTCTTATGTAGATAGATGCTAAAAAAGAAACAGTGATGTGTCAAGATTGGAAGCCACCAATTCAGAAATAGATAAAAATCAGATACAGTAGAAATTTCCAATCATTTCCACTGCAAGTTCTCCATTGTTTTTCTCTTTCTGGAAACTCACCTCCGCAACTCCAACAGCGCCAGGCAACAGATCTCCGGGCACGTCTCCAGTGTCCATGTCCATGGGAATGTTGCTGACGTTGGCCGCATGGACGTGGTAAACGGTGATCTCTTTGGCCTTGAGGCTCCAAGTGAAATCAAGGTTACTTGTCCTATATCAATGATGATCAATATATGTGTAAATATATATATATATATCCATGTAAATAGTATGTATATGCGTGTAATTGTGTATGTATATATATATATACACAAGATGTATATATATATACACACATTGTATGCATATATATATAATGTATGTAAATATTATTTATATATATATACATAATGTATCTGTACATATATATAATGTATCTATATATTCTATATTATATATATAATGTATTATATGTAATGTATTATATATAATGTATCTATTATCTATATATTCTATATATACAATGTATTATTTATTATATATAATGTATTATATATAATGTATTATATATAATGTATTATATATACACATGTGTGTGTGTTTGGCGTGCACATATTTTTGCACTATCCGTACAAAACAGTTGTACATGATTACACAGTATATATGGCGTATATATATATATATATTCATACGTATCTTGTGAAGAACAATACTTGCATTTTTTAAGGAAAAAATAAACACAGTATGTTATCCTAGTTTTATGGAAATGTGATGAAATGAGTCATGTGTGAAAGCATATATCATATCACATGGTGCAATTTTCCAAGGGGATCATCCTCCACTGCTCATGTAACCAATCCTCCCAGAATTTGTCGCAACCAAAACATGGGGTAGACCCCAGAAAGGAATGATGAATGGCATCGAACTTTGGATATTCCGGTTGTCAGTGTACTATCCCACTTCATTGGCTATGCAACCTTCCTAGTTTTCTGTATGTATCTGCAATTCTTGCAAGTTCTACCAAGCTCTATGGCAATATCCGTACTGCGCAAAGGCCCCAAATGTTGCTATACACATGTCTCAAAAGTGTGGTTGGATGCATTCCTGCTGTTGTAGGGTCGGTATTTCCATGGTGCTTGTTGAGTTATGTAATACCCTGTGTTCATTGCCACAGTTTCTTTTCTCATTTCGATCAATTGGTGGTTTCTGCGCCTGCAATTGTGTTCATTTCATGTATGTCCATGATTATGGTTTCATATACTTTTGTAGTATCACCCTTTCTGTCGATATTCCTGTAAAAGGCATCCCGAGTTTGCTTGGCAAACGGTCCATGCCATTGACATTCATTGGTTGATATCTTGAATCCGACAATTGATTCTACCAATACTGACTAACTCATATAACATATATATATATTTATTTATTTATTTATTTATTGTGTACACCTTTTTTATCCTTTAACTCATACGGACTCATACCCTCCCAAAAAGAAAACGGACACATCGCCACCCTCTGAGTGTCCGGCATACCTGGGGTCCACCTGTAACCGCGGCTGCGGCGCAGCACGGAAGCCAACACCATCCCATCTTGGGATTTTAATAGATTACGAATGGGTTATTTTATGGATTATTTTAATAACCATCCATTATAATCATTAAAATCCATTATATTAATCTAATGGATTATGATGGATTATGATTATGGGTCATCATTGATCATTAAAATAATCCATTAGATTACGAATGATCATTAATGGATTATGAATGATTATTACTGATTAGTATTGATTATTAAATGATCAATGGATTATTATTAATGATCAATGGATTAGTTTTAAAAATCCCAAGATGACTATAATGGATTATTTTAATGATCAATGATCAATGAATGATCAATGGATTATTGTAATGATTACTAATAATTACTAATGATCAATGGATTATGAATGATTATTACTGATTACTATTGATTATTAATGGATTATTAATGGAGTATTAATAATTGCTAATGAATCTAATGACTATAAATTACTATAAATTACTATAAATGATTATTCATACTTCATGAATTTTAGTAGCTATGGATCTTTAATGGTCAGTGGATTAGTTTATTGTGAAACCCCACCTTTACCCTCTGGGTACATAGCTATGGATAATGGTCCATTGTTAAATTTACCAGATGGGAAATCAAAGCCATTGCCTTTGTGATGTTCATTCTTGTTGCATGTCACCCAAATCCACTGGCTCACAAAATCATTGTCCCAATTACCATCTGGTTATGACAAACATAGCCATGGAAAGATCCACCCATTTTTAAGAGGTAAACCATCTATAAATGGGCCATCTATACCATGGCTATGTTAAATAACCAGAGGGTATATTTTGGCGCCCAATTGTGGGTTCACCTCATGGTTGCACAGATCCATATGACAATGTCCCCGCGTCTCGTGTTTTTCCGCTCTTCATTCCATAGACCTTGCGGGGCCAGTCCCACTATCTCCAGAACCATTACTACGGAACCCCCTTGAATATCAGCGTTTCAGATACGTTCAGTTCTGGTCCCATATGGGTTTGTCTAAAAATGGGATAGATACATACATATATATATATATGTATGTGTGTGTGTGTATGTACATATATGACATGTAAATATATATATATATAATTATACTTATTATATATATATATATGTAACATCATATATTCATATATACTTATATAACAAACAATTAAATATATACCCCGTTTTCGCCCTTACAATGGTGAACCTGACCATACATCTGCGTTCCGCCCACCTGCCCCGCCGCTGCCAGCAACGGCAACAGCGCAGAGACGACGGCGCAACGTGGCGCCATGGCGAACCGCGTTTTTTTCTCACCGATGGAGCTGCTGGAAATGAGTGTTGGATCAATGGATTGGTTTTGTTGGGAAAATCTTAACCGGAAACCCAGGAAACCATAGATTTTCCCATGAAAAATATGGGGCTTAAACCTGTAAATTTTCCCTTAAACCAATCCATTGATTGGATGATGTTGAATCTTTAAAAATATGGAACTTAGGAGATTCAAAGCGTGTCTTCATGGCAGTGGTTTCAGGTGTGGTTCAGGTGTAACTTTTATACTTGCATCCTTGACATCGTAGCGCGCAGCGGTAGAAAACATCAGCGACCAGTTGACATCATCGGCCCTGCAGGGTTTGTCATCCAGCAAAAGGTCATCCAGCAAAAGGAGCTCTTTGTATAGATATAGAATTCTAATGAACTGCTACAGATATTCTCTAGTTGAAATAGCTATACTTAGTTTTCACCCTGAAATCAGGTGCAACTCCACCGCTCCACCCCTTTGATCACCTTGTTGATACGCCACCATGCTTTGACCGTAG
The DNA here is from genome assembly GCA_947184155.2 of Cladocopium goreaui. Taxonomy (NCBI): domain Eukaryota; class Dinophyceae; order Suessiales; family Symbiodiniaceae; genus Cladocopium; species Cladocopium goreaui. Next base: position 38,575 of record CAMXCT020001441.1, on the reverse strand, counting down.
CGAGCACTTGGGGTGTCCTGGAGCTGGAAACAGCTGGGGTGAGACGATCCCTGGGCAACTGGCAAGTTATAATGCTATCATTGGTTTATCAAATGATTGCCATGGCTATCACCACTTCAAAGCTAGGTATGCTATGATATACACATATAAATATACATATACGTACATATATAATACATAAATACATATACATATATATATATCTTATATATATCTTATATATATCTTATATATATATTATATATATATATATTGAGGATCCACCAAGCCCCTCTGACTTTCTCTTCACATCGACCTTCCCGGGCCAAGCCACCCCCGCAGAAACCCAGGGCCCTGGCCTCCACCGGGTTGGACAGAAGCCTCCAACATTCGGTTTCGAAGCAAAACTCGCAGAGGTCGCGCTTGTTGGTGTAACCTCAGGATTGTGGCTCTGTGTGTGTGTGATATGTATATATATATATATATATATTATACTATATATATGTATTTATACAGATTGTAATAATATTGATATGTGTGTGAAAATAGCTACATACATGTATACTATCTTTCTATGTTGGTATAACTGTATGTACACATCTGTACACCTGCTTGTTCATGGGACTTGGATGCGCATCCAAGTAACCGCTACTTATGACCAGTGGTCTATAGAAACCCAGTTACATGGCCACTCTTAGATACCTTGCGAAAACAAAAAGCTTTTACTGATTAGTCTGTTAGCGGATGGGTATTGTATAAAGTGTGTTATGTATATAATATAAATATATATATATATACATTTACAGACATATACATATCCCATATCAATGTGCAGCAAGAAAGAAGTTTCAACACCACCAGGGTTGACCTGTGCGGACCCATCGCCTTTCCCAAAAAAAACAGGGGGTCCCAGCCAAAGTGGGACCCAGAACCGCCAAAGATGTACATCACCTCGATGGGGCGGGTCATTTAACGATTTGTGATCTGGAAAATCACCGTGTCTGAATAGATTTAATGGGTAAATCATGGAAAATCATCATTCCTATCATCTTCACCTGGATGGGGCAATTTTCCATAGATATGTTGAATAACCAGAAAGTAATCCGGATGTGAGGGGGGTACAACTCACCAGCAATGGGAGAGTGAATATGGTACCCTCTGGTAAACTAACATAACTATGGAAAATCACCATTTTTAATGGGTAAATCCACTATAAATGGCCATTTTCAATAGCTATGTTAAATTACCAGAGGGTAAATGATGGTAAATGGATGTTCTGACAATGGATAAGGATTCACCAGGCCATCAGAAATGGGGACTTCATTGGTTTCATATTCGAAACGGGCATGCGGTATGTACAATCAATACTACTGACCCAACTTGATGCAGAATTGTTGCGTCCTTAAAGGTACCCAAATGACTTGACACATACCCACACGGGTTTGCCTCAAATGGTGGAATTGCCCGCATGTTATTACAATTTTCATGGGAAACATGAGGTTTTAAAGCGCTGAACGTTGGGTTTCTCCCTTAAATTGTAACCTGGCAGTGCAGGTTCTCATCTTAAATCATCCGACCAGTGCTCCTATAGTAAGTATGGAATTGCAGCACATCCGTGCCAAGTAAAGCTGAGATGGTTGATGTGTGTATGGTCAAGTTGCTACTTACCATTGCTCCAAACATTTCAAAATACCTTGACTCCGCAAGACAATTCCTAGGTTTGAAGTGCGCAAGGACTTTTCGGGGTTGTTTTCCAAAACCCTGAAAAAATTGACCCCAACAAATACTGGTTGGTGGTTTGAACCCCTCATTAGTCAGCTGGGATTGTTATTCCCAATATATGGAAAAATAAAAAATGTTCCAAACCACCAACCAGAAATACATGTCTTATTGCTACAATGTAACACTTGCCCATCACATTGGTGGGTTGAATCCCCAAATCTGTTTGGCAATCTCCCCATGCGTGTTGCTAGACATCCCATATCATGGCTGTGTTTGCAAATAAAGTAAGCCAAAATGTGAAGGTTTATAATTTATAATAAAGTTGCCCATTGGAAGTGCAATTTTGCTTCGGAATACCCCAACTCTTGAATTTTGACAAATTCACCAATCAATCGGCAAAAGCGTTAAAACCTCAGCCGACATGGCCAAATCGAAGAATAAATGGCAAAAATTAAAGTAGTAATGGAACCATCCAAGGTTTCCCATGAGTTGTTTGTGTCTTTGGAAATAAGTTTCCCCCCAAAAAAAACCAAGGTTTTAAATTTCATAACATATTAAAACATAGCATAACATATGCCACAATGATCACCCCTGATTTCAGAGAGGCCCATCTCTTGTTGATTGTAAATCCCATATCCACTAATATTCATTCATATCTATATCCCATTAAGTCCTCTAACTTCGCGTATTTTTTTACAGCAAACCAACCGTTCTTCCGTTCTTATTTATCAAGTTAGCTGGTCATGTCCTTATTCCTATCCCCATCAAATACCACCATGCTTGAAACACCAAATTCTTTCCATGAATCATCAAGTCCCCATTTTATTACACATTAACATGAGTACCGTGGGTTTGCTTTTTTTCAAGGAATAACAAGATAGGAACGACCGTGATCATACCATGTCGATGATGATGAAGATGATGATGATTATGATGATCCCGTCGAATTCTTACCTCGGGGAAAATGGTGGGACTTCATCGTAATTAATTACAAATCAGTACATTATGGTGGGATGTCCGTCTAAAATATAATCCATATTTCATATGTATTTCCCATAATATGATACTATGATTAATATTTCCCATATAATCCATATAATATGGATCATTATATGGATTTCCCATAATATTACACTAACCATAGGGGATATTTTCATCATTAATGATGGGAAAACACCTGGGGGTGTTAGAAGATCCAAAGATCCCATGGATGCCCATGGTTAAATCATAGACCCTGCATGATGACTGGGGCTTTTAAAGGTTGATTCGCAGGGTCGAACTGTAAGTCGGGGGAATGGAAATCAAATCAGTTCTGAAATTATGTAAGTTATATACCAGCTCTATATTCTGTGTATATATATATATATATCAACCTTGAAAAAAAAGGGATTACATCATATTGGTATCCATCTAGTGTCATTTAGTAAATGATTGTGCTACAACCCATTGTTGATCAAGTACATTGTATCAAATCCCATATGTTATTGATTATTTCCCATATTCCCCCATTATATCCCATCATTTCCCCAATAAATCCCATTGTTTCCCAGTCAAATCCATTATTTCCATTACATCCCATGTATTTGTTGTTCTATATCCATTAATAATGCTGAATTCCATGGTATAATATATTACTATACCAATATTCCTACATCCATTATATATTTCCATTACACCCCATGGTGAATTCCACCCTTCCCAGTTCAACCTCATCTTAATCATCACCCATCTGCGTGCCCGCGCCCCAGCCAGCTGATCCGTCACCGCAGAATGCGACGCCCGGCCAGACCTCGGCTGTAGGTCTTTTGCATGTAAGTGATAAGTGTATATAAGTGTATATTTTTGATGTGTGCACACACACACATACATATATATATATAGAGAGAGAGATATATATATATATATATATTATAGCTAACCTCCCCCAAAGCCTATGTAGGTCTTTCGACATGTTTGTGTTATGTTTTTGTTTGCTTTATTCTTGTTTGCTTGTTGGCAGGTACACAGTACAGTACACATCCGGGCAAATTACTTTATTTCTTAGCTCGTCTCCCGCGTGGCTTAAATTCCTCCATGGCTGCAGCGGCTGCAACAGCTTGCCTCGTTCTGTAGACTTTAGAAATTAGCTACGTGCTTCGTTATTTTTGAAGTTCAAGTGTAGCTACCTCCGGCAGCCGTCCCTTCTTTTTCTCCTTGCACAGCTACTTACGTTTTTAGAGCTCTTGCAGACTGGAAATTGGCAAAGACTTTGACACTCATGGCTGGACCGTGGCTTGACACGGATGGCGAAACGAGGAGCTCGAACGGGCCTCTTGCTGGTGGGAATTTGCAGCAGTATCATGCCCCCAAAAAAGCCGCATTGACTGCAAAAAAATGTGGAGCTTGAAAAAGAACTTTCCCGTTCGTCCACGGGATGTATGGAAAAGAAAAACTTTGGGCAGTGCAAAAAGTTTTTCCTGAACATGCCTCTTGACTGCACAAAGTTAAGCAAGACAAATGCCAAAACAAACGACAGGTTCCAAGCAAACGCTCATGGTCGGGATTCAACTCAGCACTGGATACGGACATGACTGATTGCGATTACTTCCTTCGAGTGACCCCCGCCCTGACATACTTGCTTCCCACACTGCCGTCGCGAGACTAGGGTTAAGAGAAGGGGAAGGAGAGGGAGAAGAAGGATGGCGAAAAGACAACCTCAAAAACTGTAGAAGGGTCAGCAAAATCTTTGAAAGCATAGGTTTCGTGGGGGTACCATATATAATAATGATTCGATTGTGATCATATACTTAGATTGCAATGACATAAACGCGTGTATATATATACATAATTATACATGTGCTTCTTATAATCCTGTAATATCCTATACATACATACATGTCATACATGCATCTGTATGTATGAATGCATTCGTACAGCAATACGGTTCATCTGATGTAAATCTCCATTCGGAGCAGTTGGTTGAAATCCCAATCCCAATCTGTTTGTCGCTGGGTTTAGATGACCAGCCATACGTGGGTCCCATGATATCAGTACCTCCCATAACTTGAGCCACAGCCACATATATACTGAAAAGGAACAAACAATGTATATTTGCTGATGACAGTCCCCGTATCTATATATATATATACATCATATATATAATTACATATCATATATATAATTACATATCATATATGTATATACGTATACATCACATATATACATATAATGTCAACCCTGGATTAATAAACCCCTAGATTGTTAATTGGGAGGCTACCATTTAAGTATCAGATGAAATGACTATTGGAGGAGTGTCCCCCTAATTCATAAACCATGGTTTAGTCTCATCCGGGGTTGACATTATGTATACATCATATATATAATTACATATCATGTATACATAATTATACATATACATATCATATATATATAGTTATCTGTATGTCATATGTCTAAATTTGCTGTTCCCATCTCCATCGGCTGAGTCCTCCTGACGGCCGATCCCCTCCAGCCTCGATGCGGCGCCAAAGCCTCGCCACGTTTGGCAGATTTCATGATTTTCATGGGATGTTTTCATATGTTTTCCATATCTTTGAATGGGATCTATACAAATAACATGAATGGTAAAAAGATGTTTGGATGGGATTTAGGCAAAAAAAAGAATGGGGTTTCCGGAGCTTGTTCCGGGAGCTTTGCTGGTTTTCAAACTTTACAAGAACATGTGGATGAAGCCTAAAACAGGGTGAATCCCATCAAAGTTCATCTTGGAAAAAGTGAGATCTCACACGGTCTGACTCTGAAGATGTTGGTTGAGCTGACGAATATACGGATGGAATCTATGAAGATGGGAATGCACAACGATGATATAACCAATGGGGTGACAAAACGGAAGATTAGTCAAGTGGCGCCAGAACATGTTCCTTTGAACTTCAATAAATCTCCTAAAATGTGGTGATTTTCATCAATAATCCTTGATGATTTCCCCAACATTACCCCTAATCGAACCCTTGGTTTACCATTGGATCGATGTATCTTGGGGTTCCCTGGTCCCCATCCCCTGGCTGCGCCTCGTTTCCAAGTCCAAGACATAGAGGTCGTCGAAGCAACTGGAGCCATCGAAGCCGCCAAAGATGTACAAGTACCTACGAAGCGGGTAGCTCAGATGCCATATAGAATTGATAGAAAGAATACATGTACTGTATCAGATACCATCTATTATATCATATCATGAATATGCATATATATATACAGTATATATAATCTATCATTTTTGACGTGGTAAACCATCCCTAAAAAGACCATCAATGGGTGGTAATCATCATCCAATGGTCGTTGTTGGCACTGAGTGAATCCCACATCCACGGATCCCATTGCTCGCAAGACAACTCGTTAAACCACGAGACCCTTTGGTTATTGAAACCGCAAATTGGGGTGCCCCCATTTTAGGACATCTCCACTTTTTCTGGTAAATCCATGGTTGTTCTCCATTTTTTGTGGTAAATCCATATGGTTTTTAAGCAGATTTATGAATCTTGATCTATGGGGCTGCAGGACTGATGACAAAACTGATTGAAAGCTGGTGAGTTCACCTGAGTTCACTGGAACTGCACCCCCGGGGGCACCGGTTGTTGTAGAGGGCACAGGTATGGCCGGATCTGCTCTGCGGCACCTCCAGGTATCCAGGTATGGCAATATTCCTGATGTGTTCATTGTCAACATCTTGATATATCAAGTAATATCAACATGTATCAACTATATGTGTTGATTTTCTATATACATGCAATATTGTCATATATATATATAATCTAGAACTATATGATTATCAATATGAAAGACCGTGATATCTCCTATTACTATTCTTATCTGGTGCTTGACAAAAGGGTCTGTCACGAATAAAATGTCGATGTTGCCTTCTAGAATCAGAACCTTCATGAAGGTATGAAAAAGAGACGGATACACCCATTTGGAATCTTGAACTCACGGGTAGCGTAGGCCTCAGGTGCGTGTGAGTTGTATACTAATATTCATTTATGTGTTTGTACATATTTATATATATATATATATATACATACGTATATATATATATATATACATGGAGATGTAAATACAGATATGTAGACATAGATAAAGATCTACTTAGTGCATGTTCCAACATCCAGAAAATTCAGTAGTGCAGCAGAGTTCAGCAATACTTTCTGCAGAGGACAAACATTTCGCCACCAACCTCATCCCGATATCCATCTGCACTGCAAAGGGGATTCTTCTTAGTCCCTATAAGCATTATATTGCCAGGATGCTCATTTACAAAGGGAATGATTATATTATTGATGATCTGTGGATGTTCATTTATATTTGTTCAGTTTTCGGCTTCTATATATTTTTGTCTGGTAGTCAAGCATGGCACTGGAGAAATCTGCCGTTGATCTCAATCTATAGATGAATTTCCCATGGGAAAAGTACCAATTTCCCAGCCATGTTCGATTGTCAGAGGCAATTTTTCAGGATGGTTCAGAAGCTCAGAAGGAAGCAGCTTGACAGGTGTGTGTTTTTTCATCCCTCATCCCGAAAAGCTCGTCGACCAGATTCATCATAACAGATCGTGTCGTAAAATACTAATGTCGCAAAGCCGATGCCATAAGCCACCCCCAATTGAGGTTTCTGATTGGGTATACATACACCCTTTTGGGATGTAAAGTCATCCCCAAGTGGTTGGTTCATGCGATGGTTTATTTTTGGGTTTACCACATTAAAACATATGAAACCGACCAACCAGATGAAAACGAAAATGTGTACTTCGCATCCTTGATGGACATAGCTGAGATCAATAAGCTAGCTAGGCAAAGCATAGTCCCTAGCAGAAGTGAAAATCAATGAAACTGGATGGAAGTTTCAGAATGTCTGACTATGATTTCTTGGTATATTCCTATCATACTGACTATATAATGTCATAGGATTCCGATATATTTGTATTATAGAAATTATAATAATACCTTGTATAGGTTACATTTATAATAACTATAATTATATTATAATGACACTATATATATACATATATAATCCCGATATGTAACCAGATAGAATTCACCCTCACCGTCAGATCATCAGATCCGCCATGATCCGCCGCACACCTCTCCCTGGCAATCCAAGAGTTCCCAACACGGGTAGTTGAGCCCCTGCCACCGCTGCTGTTGCGATTTTGAACTGGGGGACTGCCCAGAATGAGGTATAGATGGGTATGATGGGTTAAACGGGTCAAAATAGGTATGGACGGTATGGAATTATGGATGGGTATAGATGGGTATAGTACACCCAAAAATGATCCAAACATGTCATGTTAACATGTTAATTCACAGGGGAATGATGGGGTGTACTCAAGTTTTGAGCAAACCCAAATGGGCTGAGATGGTTTTGACAGATTTTGGTGAAGATCAACTTTTGGCGAGTGCACTGAAGGATATGACGTGTTTTCTTCTTCGCAATCCACTTCCAGGAAGTGTGCTGCGTTCAAAAGTTTTGTGGAAGTGGTATAATCTTCTCATGGTACAGTTTCGTCTTGTGGACCAATGGCACCGTATCCTAATGAACAAAGGCTTGTGTCTTTCTGTGCAACTCCAACTAGCGTCCATGTTTCACGTCCAATCCACGCGTCTTATCCAATGCATGCGTGCTTTCTTGCACTTCCTGAAAAGACTTACCCTCTGGTAAATTAACATAGACCCTGGCAGATAGGGTTTGGAAGACTAGTTTCCTCTAAAAATTGGTGATTTTCAGGGTCTATGTTTATTTACCAGAGGGTATCAGAATGCATCCTTGTTTGATGAAGGGAAAGCTCACATACATATTCAAAGCCTTGGTATCCAGCTGTTCACATCACAAGAACGAAGAGAACAGTTGCTGTGGTGGAACTTGACCAACTGCCAAATCACGTGGTGGAAACTGTCTTCACCCCAATTTCGTTGCCTAACTCACGACCTTTTTGAGTTGAAGCGCCAGCTTTGTGGCTTTCTAAACTTTCCACCTTTGTGGGTTTTTTCAAGAAAATCCAGGCCATGTCATCCATGCCATCCATGTCCCACCATGGGATTCCATGGGCGCCTCAAACGCCATCGGAAGGAAGGAATGACTAGCTCTTCATATCGGTCGTTGCCGTACTAGGCTGGATATGGCTAGACTATCCCATGGGCCATAGCCTGGCTATGGTGAGTTGGAGAGCCAGCGACTTCTTTGAACGAAAAGCACAGTTCAAGAGAGGAGCCCTCTTCCACATGATGTTTCTCAAGTTATCAGTGTTTAGAAACTGTTCCATTTTTATCAATAATTCAATTCTAAGGTGCTCGTTTGAACTTCTGCCGAATCTGCCAAGCTCTGTCAATGCTGTCATGGAGCCATGTGGCAGAGGAAATCCAGGAGTATGTTCTCTGCTTCCCAAGTTATTTGACACCATGTGACATAGTGTTTTATCATGTGTCACATAGCTTAATGTGGTGTATCATATGTTTTATCATGTGACATAGTGTTTTATCACATTATATCCCAATAATGCTTCGTTCTATCCCCAACCCCCCCAGTGATGGATGGATCAAATGCGATGTGAGGTGGCACGGATGTACGTACGTGTCCAGGTGAGGTATTCGTCGTGTACGTATAATGCGTATGTGTGTATATCTATCTATATACTTATGTTTTTAATATATATATATATATGTGTGTGTGTTCATTTACTTATTCATGAATCTCTTCATACATTGATTCATGGTTTTTATTCATTTATTTGTTTGTTTATTCATGTACAGTATATACTATAGTATTCATTAATTCATGTAACTATTTTGTTTATTTTATATTGTTCGCTTCTTTATCTACGTATTTATTGATTAATTCAATATATCTTTCAAGATTTACATTGTATGCAATTTATGTGTGTATGTCTACGAGCAGATAGATGATGCATGTAAAATTTACATGTGTATATAATGATATATAGTGTGTATACATATATATATATACTACGTGTGTATAACATAATAGATATATCATATGTATGTACAATTATTAGTCTAGGCAAAGACATACGTATAGACACATGTCATATGATCATGCCGTTTTCCCCGCGCGGCTGTCCCCGATCGTCAAGACGGCGGGAACTCTGCACATGGTGAAACTTTAGAAATAGCTAGACTGAAGTCGTAGGGGATCCGAGCTCCCAGTATAGTTGTGTGGTCTGGTACAAGAATTAACTCCAGCTTTTGAATCTGTATGACTTGGATTATATAAATCCGTCAATAGTAAACTTATCATGCTCTATGCTTCGGCTTCACACATCATTTCGCAATAACTGGCAGCTCGTGTTTGAGAATCCAGCACCTTGAGATACCTTGAGCATCTTTGAGCAGCTAACGACCAGTGGTTCTTTGAGCAGATCCCCCAGAATCCAAACTGTCAAATCGACAGCGACCTCGCAGCCGGCGATCCAAAAACTTGGAGGATCGACAGGCCGGCTGAGTTCTTCCCTATCCACCGGAGTGCTGATATCAGGTGCCCCAAACTTCGCTAAGTCTGGTTTCTAACATGTTGTAACTAGCACAAAAAAAACAGGCGGTCTATCGAGTCTTGATATGTTCTATTCGATTTATTCGGAATGATTCCACCCCTACGCAGTATGCATGGAGGTCATGGGCAGGTCACTAGTTATGTCCCTATGAACATTCCAGGTCAATGGTGCACTGGATGACGCACCCCAGTCGGACAGCTTCGGACCATGAATCGTTCGCACGCGCCTCTGATGGCTGATCGGGGTTTCAGCAGCTTGGAGATCAAGCTAAAGCATGGCTTCACTTACCCTCTGGTAAACTAACATAGCTATGGAAAATCACTATTGTTAATGGGTAAATCCACTATAAATGGCCATTTTCAATAGCTATGTTAAATTACCAGAGGGAAACAGGAATACCACGGGATACCAACCTGGATCAACCTGGATTGTTTTCACAGCGGATTCACATCGTCATCTCATAACTATTAGTACTCATTAACCCCTAGCTGGCACTAATGTCATTAGTGCCATGTATCCCAGGGGTTGTATCATATACGTATGGATATAAAATGATATACATTATTATTATTAATTATTATTGCTACAGTAGATTAATGTCAGGAGTCAGGATATTGTTATTTATTCTTTAATATTAATATCATATTACGTTTAAAGATTACAGTAGTTTTATCATGTTTTATCATGATTGCTATTATTGTCAGTATTGTTACAGTCAATGATCAATCCCAAATCGGATTTCTTGGCCCAAAACGGCTTGGTCGGCCATTTTTTGCATCCCTGAATCCCCATTCTATTTTGTCAAAATGGAGGTGTTCCCAAATTGCTTATTTATCGATAGGGAAAACCACTGATTTGGGGTAGCCACATTTCAGGAAACCCCAAAAAAATGAGAAGAAAGGTGTAAATCCCCTGCTTTCCCATGTTTTTCTGGCGGGTGTTGAATATGAATGGGGGAAAGGCATTATTCGATCATTCAGGTGTTGGCACATGTTCCAAGTAGTGCTTAGCCATCAGAACTGCGCCACTTTTCTTCAAGAGCCTCAGGTAGCTAGGCCAAGTAATTGTAGACTCTCCTGGCACTGGCTGCACCCATCAACAAGCATCAGAGAGAGTAGACATGTTGAATCATATCCCAATGTGTTTGAGGACTAAGAGTCTAATATGCTTCTTGCACGAGTTTATCAGTGCCGCAGCAAGTATGTGTACAGGTGGAGATATATGTACACGTTCACGAAATCGTTTAGATAAATAGACCCTGCGATGATTTGTTGGTATGTCAGCGATTGTTTTCTACGAACCACGTGCGATGCCGACACTCTCAGATTGAAACGGCCCTGAAAAACCTTGCCCATTTCGTGTCAAGTCAGATGCTTGGAGAAAGATATATATATATATATATTGTAGATCTGAACCTATGCATACACATATACATGCGTAGAGATATGATATCTAGAATATGTGTAGAATGGATATGTGGACATACACATACATAAATACAAGGGCATGCATACATGCGCAGGACATCAATCATCCGACATATACATTGTTTTCAATCTGCGCACGGGTCCAAGCTGACAAGCCTTGACTTGACCCTTTAGATGCCAGGGAAGTTCTGGGCGTCTGGGCATGGCAGATTTTCCAAAGCAAACGCCGTAGTCTGCCAGGAAGTACCATGTCTGGTCTGGCCAGTGGTTTCAACACTTCAAAATATTGGTCAACCCCACGCAACAATTGAATGTAAAAATCAATAAAAATCATATGTAAAAATCAATTATATAGTGTAGTCAAACCACGTCAAACCCACTAGGTCATCGGATGTTCACATCCATTCTACCCCGTTTTTGTGGGTTGTATCTCATTATTAGTGGCTAACATCCCCATCTGCGTCCTCTTAATCCCGTGTTGCCGTTGCCCCCGATCAGTTTCAGTCCTGTCTCCTTGCGATCTTTCCAAGTACCTCAGGATGCATCAGTTGACCATAAAGTGTCTTCAAAATAAATGGCTTGTTGATACTGAACATTGCCAATATCTGTGGGCTGAAGGTGAGTTTGGGGTGAACAATTTCCGCCAAACTTGCATGGAACCATAGATCATGGGCTTGGTGAAAAAAATACCCAAATTGCGGCAAACCTGTCAAGTCATATCTATCTATCTTTTTTGTCTGTCTGTCTCTGTCTCTCTGCCTGCCTGGCTGGCTGGCTGGCTGTCTGCCTGCCTGACTGTCTGTCTGTCTTTCTCTATCTCTTTATCTCTATCTCTCTATCTCTATCTCTCTCTCTCTCTCTCTCTGTCTGTCTCTCCCTCTCTCTCTGTATCGTCATCCTCATCCTCATCCCCATCCCCATCCTCATCCTCATCCTTTTCACCAGTTGCTTTTTTGTTCCGAAGTCATGGAACTTGCAGCCCATTGAGGACCCAGACTCCCTCTCAATGAGCTTCTCAATCCGCTGCTTGATGAGGGTCGGCGAGGGCTGGAACCGGGATGTCAAATGACGCGTCACCTGGTCGTGTCCAACGGGGCGCCGGTGGGTGAACACCTGGGGATGTGCCGGCCTTACCGCTGGATGACCCTCAATGGATGCTCACCCAGCTCACTCCGGCCAAATACGGCATCTACGTTTTGACTCATCCACAAATCACCAGCATTGGCATGTAAGAAACAATAAGTTTGTGTTGCAACCCTCTACAGTTTGAGCATCATGATGTTTGATGCTATGGTTTTGTTCTTTTTGATGGGGTATACGGTATACCCCATTTCAATCTTGTTTTAGTGGGAAATGACTCACCCGCCTCCATAACCAGCTGATTATGCTCCTGCAGGTGGCATGCGTTGCGTCAGTTGGCTCTCCCAAAGACATGTCAACTGTGATGACAACTGTGAGACTTCACACAGAAAATGTGGGGAAGATTACTGGGAAATATATAGATATCTGAGTAGAAGACGTATCTGGATAAAGTATAATGCTATATATTGTTTCACCAACCTGAAACAAGGTCATTTGGGGAACCAACCACCATTTGCAACGTGACATCGCGACCTGAGCTTGATGAGCTACCCTCCAGCTACTTGGATGTGCCAGTTGATGTGTTCATAATCCAGATGTAAACCACAAATCATAAGGGATATGTCATGATATTTCCACACCATTTAACTATGGTTTATACCTGGTTGGTGGTTTTAACCATCTTGAAATATATTAGTCAATGGGAAGGATTATCCCATATATTATGGAAAATAATAAATGTTCCAAACCACCAACCAGATACATGTTTAGGGCCTAGGCTTAAATCACGAAAAATGCCCCTCCAATGGCCCGTGTTTTCCCCCAAAAAACCACTGTCCAGTGTTTTGCGACTCTTCATGACGCGAACCACCACCGCCTGAAGCAACGTGGAAATCGAGGGAAATCCCCGAGCCAGGGAGGTTTCTGGGGATTTCTAATCGCCATGGTTGATTTCCAGAGGGTATACCCTCTGGTAATTTAACATAGCTATGGAAAATCACCATGATTAATGGGAAAATCCACTATTTCTATGGTCATTTTCAATAGCTATGTTAAGTTACCAGAGGGTATAGTATGATGATAGTTTGTCTACAAACTAAGCCCCCACTATGGGGTATCCCCATCTATATCCCCGTCAGAGCCTGAGAGAGGTGAAAGCACACGACGCCAACACCAGGGACCACCCATTCGTCTGCTATATTGTCAACTCCCAGAATGGCAAATCAAATATTCACAGTACTGGTCTCAAACCCCTCTCCCCAAGGTTGGCACTATCAATTTTTAACACCAACTTGCTGATTTCAGCTGAGTGTTAGTAAGCCTTACTAAAAAACACTAAGATTTACTAAGCGTTTATTTAGCCTTACTAATCCTTACTAAGCCTTACTGAGGCGAAAACACCCAAAAGCCATCAAAAAATGACCGAGCACTAGCAGTGCTTACTAAGGCCGTTTTACCACTCAATTCCATTCACTCTGCTATCCAACACAACATGATTGAGCATTACTGAGCCTCACTACGCCTTACTAAGCCTTACTAAGACCATGTTCACAATAAATTCCATCCATCCAATCCAGCACAAATCCATGAAAACAAGACCACAAAAATTGCATAACGATTACTCGGTGGCCATTTCTGTAGTTCTGCCAGGGAATTACCCACGTAAAACAGCAAACAATATTGAAAAACAAATGATACAAATGAATGAAAACCAACCAAAAAACTAGAAAACAGCAAGCACTCAGTAGCGACTCAGTAGTGACTCAGCAGTGCTCACTAGCACTCAAAATAGACTAAAAACCATGAACATGTAACATGTTCAAAAAATAAACGCAGCGCGTGCGTTACGCCCCACAGGTACTTCACTATATACACGTTCATAAGGTTTGCCAAGGTCCATTTTGAGACCAAAACACAGGGAGGACTGACTCACCAGTCCAGACCCCATCCGATTCAGATCTGGCCTCCACCAAATGTTTCCGATCCTTTTCCAAGGGCGACCACGGTGGATGGCGTCACCATAGGATTGGCTTAAGGGAAGATTTAAGCGAAAACTATAGCTCAATGACAAAAACCATGGTTTCACACCATATGTCCCTGAAACCAAGCTGGTTCAAACATGGAATGATGTGGTTTTGTCAAAATTATAGAAAAAGAAAACACTCAATTGCTTGGAAATTCATGTTCTGCATTGTTGGATGGCAACTTGGGGGATACCCCATGTTGATTATATATATATATATAGACAATCATATTCCCAATGCATTGTATCCCCATAAAATGGCGCCTTTATTGTTGCTCTTGGCCATCAATTCATGTTGGATGACAAAGTCGGAGCCGTTTTAAGCACAGATTCTACCTTCATGGCCACTGAAATAAAGTTCATAAGATCTGCTTGGTGGTAGTATCCCGATTTTATGTGTGGGGAAATAGCCAATTATAATCCATTCTTGTTGTTTGATATCCTGATATCATTTGTTGAGTATGTCCCATGCATGGTTTGTCACCATTTTGCCAAATAAAATGGCCGTTGGGTAGCAGCCCAACTGTTCATGGTTCAACGCCCCAGGTATCCCCATGTATCATCCATTGATATAGTATTTGCTGAAAGTTATTCTTCTCCATTTGGAATGGTTAAACTACCATGAAACCAATCGTAATGGTTAGACCATGCCAAAATGGTGTATTCATGGTTTAACCATCCCAAAATGAAGTATGTATACTATGTAAGAACAAACAACAAACAGCAATGACCCTTAAATTGGTGGTATTGTCGTTGATACCCATCCACTCCACCAGTCACTTCGACTTTGTCCTCTTCAACAGTTGCGGGAACATCACTGCTTCCGACCGCACCACTTTCGCCCTGGCAGCACGGTTAAGCGTCACAGCGAACATGGGAATTTAACAACAACAACAACAACAACAACAACAACAACAACAACAACAACAACAACAAGAAAAGGGAATATACCACTTATATATATACTGTATATATAATTTATATAATTGTATATATATATATGTATATATATGCAGAATATGTTGAAGTACGATCTACAAGCTGCCACCCACTAATCATTGCATATCTTGTTGAAAGAAAATACAGTATCTCCACAAATCCCTACCAATCATTCCCCAGCTTGTTTCATGAATATCCCGTATTTGTTGGTCAACACATATCCCCATCTTTGGTGAAGACTTTGTTTTAACTGGTCAAAATCCCCATGTCTCTGCAATTTTGCTCTCCAAAATCTCATGCTTGCGTTATATGCCTGTTTTGGTTGGTTAAATCCCCCATGTTTGTTCCCAAAATGATCTCATTTCTGCGGTCAAAATCCACATGTCTGCAGCTCAGCCCAAATTTGCCCCATGTTGTTTCTGAAATCAACATTATTTTCTAAGTTAAATCATGTTAAAACCCTTGTTAAAACCCTAATTGCCAATGATCCGATGGTTTATAACTTAAGATCCGCCCCTTTTTTTCAGGCGCTTGGTGATTCAGATCCGCCTCCCGACCAGCCGCCGGCGTCTCCGAGCTCTTCAGCTGCACGAGGGGAACCTCCCAACATGAGCCATTTACAAAAATATCCCCAAAAAACCATCTAGTGAAATACTACTTGGTTGATGGGATAGTTCATAATCATTCATTCAAAAAAAAAACATCTCATGAAATACGACTTGGTGGGATAGTTTGTAACCCCCAAGAAGCCAGTATAAGCCCCTATACTGACCAAACAACCTGTGGTATTCTTGAGACCCCACATGACGAGCCTGCCATTAGTCTGGGGGTTGGAAGATGAGTTTCCACTAAAATTTGGCTATTTTCAGGGTCTATGTCAATTTTGTGGAGGGTAACAATCACAAATTGTTATTTAAACATGGTTGTTTAACGATAAAATATAGGGATTTAACCAGTGATGAATGAATGTGGGTCTATCTGGAAATTGGATGATTAACATGCCACCACAATGATCATTTTCATGGGGAACATGATTATATAATCATCAAATTTGGGCTCTTCCCCTAAATGTTCAAACGAACGCATATCCTGGAATTATATAGCCAACCGGACTTTTATCAACAAAAATCTGGGGCTAAACAAGAACATGGGTGTAAAACCAACCAGAATTGGGACATCCTTGGGATATCATGGGATAAAGGGCAACTTTTACGGTGGACACTTGAAACCATAGTTGTACTCCCACAAGCATGTAGGGGGTTCCTGTAATGGTTCCCTTCAACTAATTCTAAGAGTTGGTCTGACATGGGGGTTGGCACCCAAAGATTGGTGATTTACTCAGCCATTTTATGGGGGTTCAACCGTCAAGTACAGGCTTTGATCAGTGATGAATGGGTCATTGGGTCTGAAAATGCTGGAAATTTGCCAAATATGTTTAGCCATCAAATTGTGGCTTACCATTACCATTATTTTGAGACAAAGCCATATAAATCATATAACAGAACGCATGTCTAATTTAATGTGCAGTCCATAATATGCAACAATACTGGTGGTGGGACCAATCAAAATTGGTATGGCTGTTCGGCAAAACTGAGGATATGAAAATTGGGGTTTCGCCAAAAGCAATATCTTTGTTTAACGGTTGATTGATGATACAATGATGTGGGCAAATATGGTGGTTTAAGCAACAAAACTGGTTATAGAATGTAAGCAATAAAAAATCTGTGTTTTTTTCCATAGTAGTATGTGCCGTGGTCAAACCATGGTATATAGGCTATGGTCATCCCACCAACATGAGTGGGCTCCAATATCAGATATCAGCCCCTGTTCATGGTACCACCATCCCCATGGTCAAACAGTTGGATTCTATACCATCAGAATCAATCTGTGGGTTTACCCATATCAAGCACGGTGATTCGCATCAGCCTTGATTCGCACCAGCTTGCTCTCGAACTGAGGATTCACTGTAAACCTCAGACTTCGATAGTTTTGTTAAGACTTAAGAATGAGATGTTTCAATATCATGCAAATATGTATCTCCGCCAAAAGAAACAATGTCGTGTGTCTATGATGTGCCTGTATATGTATAACATGTAATGGTGAATAAGGTACATATCTTACACCTTCTTTATTGGTGTGCATGTTCACAATGTACAGACATGTTGTCAGTCCTTCGCACACAGTTTGTACACAACTATGTATGTGTATATATATATTATATAATATATACTATATAATAATATTATTTATATATATATATTCAGATGCTTACACAATGTGTGTGTGCTGTCTATACGCGAGACAGTCATATTCCAAAAAAAAAACTGAATTGAATGTGTTGCATGTATACAAATCACATATTTGTATGTACATATAATAAGATAAGACATGAAAAAGGCATCGTGGGTGCCACACAGGCTTCACCAAAGGGATTTTAGGAAAAATACATTCAAACAAAGCTTCTTCAACCAGTCAGAAGATTGTGCCCTCTTCATTTTCCATCTCATCTATTTCACTCAGATCTTGAGAAGGAAAAGACATTGGTTTATCTGGAAAATCAGTTAAGTTATATACGGCGTATCTACCCTAAAATCCAGTGGCTTAGGAGATCATGTTCCCTACTATGTTCCCTATGAAAGTGCCATGAATTGGAGCTATCCCTAGTTTCAGGCCCCCAGGGAATTCGTGTCTGAAAATCAGAATTTCAGGTCGGGGATGCTCTGGGGACTCCTGGAAGCACTACGATCCGTGGATTTCGATTTTGGACTAACTTACCAAATCAGATTCGAATGTGTTGCGCTCTGCCACCTTATTTGACCTCAAACATACCAAACACTTTCATCTCCAAAACATTGTTTTCATAGGAAATGAAGATCATAAACCATGATAAACCAATGGATCTTGGATTTTTCTGTCTTAGAGGTATCTAAGATCCATTGCTTTATCATGCTTTATCATATTTAAAATCCACTTCATATCGATTGATTAGATCTTACCTGTTCCACATCTTTATGTAAATCCCCAAGGGTAAATCCACCAAAAATCCCCATTTTCACCAGGTAAATCCCCATTTTCACCAGGTAAATCCCCATTTTCACTAGGTAAATCCCCATTTTCACTAGGTAAATCCCCATTTTCACCAGGTAAATCCAGGGGATGCCCCCGGTGAAACCCCTTGGCGTTCCGCGCTGGTCGCTCTCCTCCGGCTCCTTCTTCTCGGAGTCCCCCAGCTTCACCAGGATTTTGGCCTTGGCCGTGAGAGCTTGAAGCGGTCCCCAAAAAAGATGTGTGTAATACATTACATATATATATACATATGCCATACATATATATATATATGTATATATATATGTATATATATATGTATATATATATATGTGTATGTGTATGTATGTGTATATATATATAGATATATATATATATATAGATATAGATATAGAATATTATAGAATTATAATTGGCATGTCAATATCAAATTTGATGATCAACTATGATACACCAATGAGTTCAGATTTGATAATTTTTTCCGGTCCAAAAACACATCGCAGCACGCCGCGAGCCTTGGGGTTGACGTAGAGGCTCATCAAATGGCGTTTCAACTCCTCCAAGGGAATGTTGGTGCGCACCGCCAGGTCCTGGTGGCAGCTGTGGCGAAGCTGTGGCAATATAAAACTGTAATAAGAATGACAATAAAAATAATGATGATAATAGTACACAAATATATATATATATATATAGAATAATGATTTGAATAATATGATATAGTTGAATGTTAGTTGACTGTTGATTGATTGTTGTTTGATTGTTGATCCAGTGATTCAGTGTTGATTGCATCACAGTGTGTCAAAAGTGTGCAGCCAACTGCATTCGGAAAAGTTGCCCTATACTGGTCAGATTGCTTGAACCAGTCCATACCATGGACATGAGTTCATTTTCAGGTTCTCAAATCGCCTGATAGGTCCAGGTGGTCTGCTGGTTGAAGAGCATCAAGATGCACATCTGATAAGTTGTGACCTGGGAAGTGGAGAGCTGGAGCCTCTTATGGTGACCAAATATGACCAAATACCCTCTGGTAATTTGTCAAAATAGCTATTGAAAATGATGATTTATAGTGGATTTTCCCATTGAAAATGGTGGATCTTTCCATAGTTATGTTAGTTTACCAGAGGGTAAAAGATCGAAACGCAAAATCCTCAATCATGGTAAATTGTAAAGCTGATCTAAAAACCTCAGGAAACATGCGTCCGCCATATGGCTTGGCCACTGCTCATCTCAAGGATCTCACGCCTTTCAGAATCCACTCGCGTACTGCCAGTACTGCAACATCATATCTGCAGCATCTACCTTCAATGATTTCGTATTAATGTGGAATAAACCGGCAAACCCAGTAAATAAACCTACCATTTGCAGACGGCTATTTACCACCCTGCTGCATATACCAAGTCATTGGGTACCACAAAAATGTCCGGAGGCGTGCCATCAGAAATCCCATGTTGTTCTTTTCAGTTTTAAACTCTAACCCTGCAGCCCCATCAACTACCTCTGGTAATTTAACATAGCCTCACCATGTTTAACACCTACATAAATCATCTATAAATGGACCATTTTCCATAGCAAACCATCAACTTACCCCTGCAATCTCCGCCCGAATTTTGCCGCCCTGCGTTCAATTCATGCTTGGTCTTTGGCATCTGAGCCTCAGGGTGTCGGTCTAGCGATCCCATGGCTGGATTGGCGATGGATCAACCGGTCCAAGCGCACCTTGATGTCGGCGAAACCGTTCTGTGGCTGCCAAAAGAGCTTTCGACCTGGAACCGTTGGGCGCTGAGCAGAAACCGAACGACAAGAAACGTTTAAAACAACTCATCAAGACACAAAATTGCTGTGAAAGATATGCAAACGGAAATACAAAGATTGCAAAACAACACATAAATGGACCATAATTTAATAGACCTGTATTTTGCTCCATGTTCTCAAAAACTCCAAAGGTCTTCATTCGGTACCCGGTCCATGGGTCCCAGCGGGTGGATCGACAGAATGGGGGCTCTGGTTCCAATTTCTGCTACAGCCTAGCCCACTGATACCGTGCTTGATGCCCCATAGTTTCCACCGCAAAACAGGCACGGAGGCCTGTGTGCTTTGCCAGGTAAAAAGTTTCAAAGCGGCTGCAGCACTCCTGCAGGGTCAAGCAAGTTTTATGGGTTACCGTTGCTTGAAGCCCTTGAAACACTTTGAAGCCCAGAGATGCCGGGCCAGTCATGGGGATGTAGATTGAGAATGAAACCATAGACAACAGCTGTAAGGACAAAAATGGCAATGGTTCACACCAAGAAACACAGATGGGCTTAAGACAGGAAAGTTGGCTTTGTCAAAAACAAAAATCCTAAAATATCCTAAAATTAGGGGCCAATGTATGGCCAATGTGTTGCCCAGTCTTCAAACGTCACGTAGGTCGTAAAGAGAAAATCCAGCGGCCAGCCATGCAACGAAGCGCTGTTGCTCCTGCACTTCCGGTGGCAACTCACAGGGAGCTCCAGGAGGTCCTACCATCGTCGTGCGAGGGCTCATGGCCCGCAACAACTCAACTTGCTTGGGATTTGTTGATCAGAATTGTTGGGGAAAAGATGGCATGATATATTACTGGTTAAGTATATCATTTCTATAAATATTACTGATTCACTATGATCATTGGAAAATTTATCGTTCATTAACTACATAGCTATGAATGGAAAATAACGATTTTGTGATCGCAAATGATGGCAAAGGTACCTTGGGGCTGTGCAGAATGCTGGACCTCTTGCTGCTATCAGTGGCTATCACCTGACTTTTTCGGACTGCCTGGCCAAAATCCGCTGGTCAGGACGGAGACCTGCCAGCCGTCATGGCTCACGGAAATCCGATCACCCGCATCCACCCCGGAAACTAACAGAGCCGTTGAGAATGACCCATTTGAAGATGATTTACCCTCTGGTAATTTAACATAGCTATTGAAAATGGCCATTATTAATGGGTAAATCCACTATAAATGGCCATTTTCAATAGCTACGTTAAATTACCAAAGGGTACATATTAAAAATTGTGATTGTCCATAGCTGCCCCGGTATGTCACTTTACCAGTGTTTACTAGAGGGCAACAACGGGAATGAAGCTGGAGATGTTCCAGAAACGGAAAGTTTTGTCGCCAGGATGCTTTACCCCTGAAAAAGGAGATGCGAGGTGCTGGGTAGCGCTGAAAAGCCGAACCTGATCATCTGTGGATCGAGTAGTTCTAATACTAAACTGTTTATACATATACATGTGTATATATATATATATAAAAAGAGAGAGAGAGAGATCCCCACAAACGTACAGATATATGTATATTTAGTTTACTGATGTTAGGATATATACATATCTACTAATTCGGTATATGTATCTATATATATATATATATATATATCGGTGTATCCCTATGTTCTATCTACTGTAATCTTCCCCATCATCTCGAGTGATACCAAAAAGATTGGTGCGGGCCTTCAAGTCAATGGACGAAGACAGCGCCGGAAGCCCTGGGCACACGCCGGCGACTATAAGATTTCCGTGGTGGGAACCCCTGGCTGCCATAAACCTAGCATTTGGGGATGGTTGGAATCCCACACATAAAATTCAATGGCCATTTCAGGAACCTAAACCAGAGGTACCTACCATATATAAGGCCTATGTAAGGCCTATGTAAGGGAATATCCCCACAAAATATGTCCTTATATGGTACAGTACCTCCATTTTAGGATCCTGAAATTCCCATTGAAAAAATGATGATCTTGGGGATGGTGTATGACATTGGGTTTGCCACATAACTATATAATATATTCAAAGTTTAGATGTCCAAAAGGCATCATTACCAATGTGTTGTCAATACTCCATGCCTTGATTTGCCCTTCCGGGCCATTCTGAGGTTCCGATGTTGGCTTCCGATGAGCTTTTGATAGACTAGTGCTGCACGGTGCTTAAGAATATGAGTCGGGGTTCATCCTCCCAACTAATGGAATCCCAAAGTCCCAAAGCAGTAGCATTTGAAACCACCCACTTCACTGGTCATAAACCCATATACATGTGGCAGTGTGTCAAAACCTTGTACCCCTGGTGAACATCAAAATAGCTGGTAAATGGATGTTCATCCCTCTAAAAATGGTATCAATAGATATTGACCCATACCCATGTATGTATATACATACCCCTTCTTGTTGGTGAAGCCCCGCTGTTCAGTGCTTCAATTCAATTCCTGTTCAAAGAACTCCCTTTGTTCACCAGAACCACCACATATCTGGTACTGTTAAATCTGCCAAATCACTATACTGTTGGCCGGATTTGTCTGAAGCTAGGGTAAATCCCCGCTATTTTTGGACAGCCCCATTTCCATCACACCATTCATTGGTCAAAATTCGTTCAATAATATTGAATCACTCTCAATCCCTATTTTGGCTGGTGTCATACCTATTTCTTTCGCATGTTGTGTATAAATACATATATGTACATATCCATATATTTATATACATTGTCTATCATGTAATTATTTTATCCTTTGTATATATATATGTATAATGAACACAAATCATAAATGTCCCCCTTTCTGCGGGTGGCCGCAGCCGTTTTTTGTGCCTGTGCCTGGACGTCCAGCGGGCCCAGCACTGCCTGCGCCTCGCCTGGGGCATTGAATTCCAGGGGTTTGTTTAATTTATGGTTTTTATACAGGTTTTATACAGAATCTAAGCTATACATATTTTATATGGTGTTTAAAAGGTTTCTATGTGATTTTTGTATGATGTATATATGATTTGCATATATCTCATATGATTTATATATGTATACATACTATTTCATGTTTATATTATTGGTGTATCTGGATAAATTATAATAATGTGGTAAACCCAATGTCATACACCATCCCTAAAATCACCATTTTTATGTGTGGGATTCCAACCATCCCCAAATGGTAGGTTTATGGCATTGGGTTGGCCACATTTCGTAACATATCTATGGAACATGGCCCGTTTAGATACATTACATGATTAAAAAATATATACGATTCACCGAACTTAAAATTCAAAACGGTGATTTTTGATAGCTACGTTCAATATCATGAAATTACCAGAGGAATCCGGAGGAGATCTGTCTACTGTCCAACCCCAGCAGAAGCAGACAGGGACCGGTCTGTCCTGAGTGAGAAAGAATAGAAACACCTCCAATATACAAGGCTATTTTGGGATAGTTACCCCTACTAACTAACCATCATTCCAGTGAGTTCGCTGTGAGGTCGTCACAAGTTACTGTAACCAGATCTATATGATTCTATATGGTTTTTGTATGGTATATAATGGGAATTGATATCTTTATCCAGGTATCATTTCTATAAAGGGTTTATGAATGGCTTTATAGGGCTGCTGAATCCCAAACAAATAGTATATAATATGGGATGTTTCCTGAAATGGTGGTACCCCTAAATCATCCATTTTTTGGGTGATTTTCCAGCATAAACCAACCAGGGACCCTTCACGTTTCCATCTTTCTTGGGCTGCGGGCGCCATGGACGGACTGGTAAAGGAGTTCTTGTACCTGGAGAAGTGGCGGTGATCATGGGGATCGACATTGGGGATATCGTGGATTTATAGTGGATATACCCAGGAAAAAAGGATGAAACATACTGATTCAACCAACAAAAATTGTGATTTTACGGGATATAATGGGGATATCTTGGAAAGATAATAGGGATATATAGTACTATTACGGATACAATGGGGATATCATGAGATCTTACCCTCTGGTGTCATCAAACGTGGCTGGCAATAGGAATTCCCCGAACTAGCCATCGGTGTCTCTTTGGAGGATTCATCCCAGTGAGTACTGTAGTTCGTTCGTCAGTGGGTTAAGTTTACCCAGCCACAAATGGGACGAACATTCAACCTTTGCTTGAACCGTTTTGTAAGAGCAAATTGGACAAAAGTTGCCAAAAACAACACGAACATTAACCACCAGTAACCACCATTAAACCAACAGCAACATCGAGCCATATCTTGACCGGGCGACTGCTTCATGATGTCCTCAGACAACTTCATGTCCTGAAACCTGAGGCGGACGCTGGTTCGGCCTTTCACAGCGAAAGCAGCAGCAGCACATCTTAGGGGGTCAATAATATGTCAGACCGCCCCCAAGATCAATAAACATATAGAAATTCTAGAATAATATGAGGGTTTCCTGAAATAGGGGTACCCAAAATCATCCAAAATGAAACCATTTTAGTATTGAAACCATTTTGGTTTTGGGCTATCCCACTTTTAGGAAACTTCCATATAGAAATGTCTAGAAATGGATAGAAAACCCATGATGTCTACTGAGTAAAAGGGTGTGGTTCTTGGGATCTCATCCAGTTGCCATAAAATGTTGGGAAACCATAGGGAACATGCCCAGTTTTCAGTTTCCACCTGATGTTTGGATGAGCAAATCTGACCAAGTGTTCATCATCCGTTGCAGCAATTCTTCAGCCAACGATCCAACAGTGATCCTAGCTGGTTCGTATGTTATTTTGAATACAAAAAACACACACACACACAACTCACAAACAAGCAACTAGGATGAGACATCAACCAACTGTCATTTCAACTAGTTGAAACGATCATTTCAACTTGGAACGAAATATCGAAATACTTGAGACCACCAGCTTGTCAGCCAGGAGAAGTCCGCCACCCCCGTGCTTGGTGCTTGGGGTTGGGGTGATTGATCCTCTGCTACCGTTATTTATAATGTACGTACTATGTACTTGTATTTAATTACAGTATGTGTATTGTGTGATGTGTGGTCAGGCACAAAGGAGGTGAAAAGAAAAATACATGCTTCCAAATCATCCAGTATCTTGGTGATACGACTTCTCCAAAGGGATTGGCAGAAAATCAACGACAAACTATGCAACTACCATTGACATGTCATGGTAGGAAAAAAAAAAGTTCTCTGGAAATTTAGCAGATAGCCAAAAAAAAGTGGCACATATTAAATAGTTGATTTACCGAACTTAAACATGGTGATTTTCGATAGCTTTTTCTAAACGTTTACGAGGGTTCTCTGAGTCCCGACATTCCCTCCAACTTGGAGGTGTATTGATGACCACATTCACCTCGGTGGCGATATCTTGGTGACCTTGCCCCGCCGGGGCAAGGTTTGTGTTGAAAAGAAAAGACAAAAAAAACAAGAAAACATGGCAACCCCCATAAAATAATCCCAACATCCCCCATGATTTAGGATTTTACTGTTCTATCTTCTTTGGGGAGTGCTATAAACTATATCTTGCAGCTACACAGTGAACCTCTATAGTCGTGAACCCTAAACATTATCCCAAGCACCCTCGGTTTACTCACTGGAAAACCATTTTTCTAGTAGGAAAATAAGTTTACAAATCCACTTTCTATTGGTTTCTGAATATGATATAGTGTCAAAAGGGTATGTAGATTTGACCCACATAGACAATGTCATCACCAACCAAACGATGCTGCCCCCAACATTGTTTCATCATCGCTAGACTCTAGACGATATTCTTGCTGGTAACTTTCCCCTCTCTTGTATACCTTGCAGGCAAGTATCTCGAAGCCGATGGCAATAACGAACTCTAAGAGACATGCATTTGATGGCAGAACATATCGAAGGTTTGGTGGCCAAGAAGCATCAATTAAGGTAAAAGGATGTAAAAGGTCTATTGGGCATTTCACCACCAGGCCCCTTATGATTGAAATGTTTTTTTGAAAATCTGTATGCCATTTTTCTTGGTACATCCACAGGCCGTCTTTTCAGGTTGCATCACCACTTCTGTCCGATCAATCATTGTCGCGCGTCTTAAATCCTCACTTGTTTCGTTAACTCCCGTAGCTTTAGTTAAGCGCTTCAAAGTTGTTGTTTGTTAACGAAACTCCGTTTTGCTGGTGATTCAACACCATTTTTTGTTGCCTAAAATCTTAAATTGTTTGTTGGAAAACATGGTACCCCTAAAAGCCCAGGGTGTATCTTCATCACATGGCTATAAAAAGGGGGTTAGTTAATGCCCTCATTTTCAGGTCCGCAGCCAACTCCTGTTATTGATGCTTAAAACCCCATGAAATGGCTTCTCAAATCCCCAGAATGGCTTCTGAAATCCTCAGTATCTCACTATCCCAGAATATCCCATACCAGTAACACTCCATAAAAATCACCATGTTTGTTGGTTAAATATGGTTGAATCACCAGTTTCGATGCTTAAGTATGCTTTAATTTTAATCACCATTTTCGTTGGTTAGATATCCCCAGTTTTGATCGTAATATTCCATAAAATCACCATTTTCATAGGTAAAATCATCTTTTTTGCGCAAATCGATCCCAAGGGACTCTTGAGCTTGGAGATCATGCTCCTTTCCGCCTCATCGCTCACACTTCGACCTGGGAACCAGCGGAGATTTTGTTGATCATTTGAAGAACCAAAGAACAACGATAATGGAGAGATATAGTGGTTTCATGGGACACAGTGTATATATATATTATATTATATAGAGACAGAGAGACATATAATAATGGGAATGTACTGGGAATATCAGCAACCACAACAACAACCAAAGAACGATGATATTACCGATGATAGGAATTCTAGTAATAATGATGAAAACAACAACAACAACAACAACCACAACAACAAGAACAACAACAACAACAACAACAACAACGGCAACGGCAACGGCAACAGCAACAGCAACAACAACAACCACAACAACCACAACAACCACAACAACAACAACAACAACAACAACAGCCACAACAACCACAACAACCACAACAACCACAACCACGACAACCACTACAACCACGACCACCACGACCACCACGACAACCACGACAACCACGACAACCACGACAACCACAGCGACGGGGAAAGCAACACTGACAACCAAAACAGAAACAAAACAAGTTGCAATTACAAATGCAACTACAGTGCAATGACCACATTGATTGTGATTTGAACATGGTTGTTAGACCAACAAGACGTGATTTGACCTACAAAAACTAAGAATTGACCAACAACAATCAAAATATCATGGGAATCTTATCAACAACAACTGACAAATCTATCTATATATATAGTTTAATATCATGAGTATACACATATAGGGGGCAACCGACATGGCAATATACATCAACCTGTCCCAAAAATCGGGCCCAACTTGTCAACGGGCCAGCCGGCCTGTCAGCAAACGCCGCGACAAGTGCTGTTTGTAGAAGTTTTCAAAGACATCCTGCAGAGCAGCGCTTTCAGGGCTGAATCTCTATGGTGGTTTCGTGACAACGAAATCAGGTAGGACAAGCCAAAGGCGCGAACCTGCCAAAAATGGTGTGTCCAAAAAAAAATTAGGCGAAACTTCAAATTGCAAACTTCAAATTGCAGTGTATCATCATTATCCATATCAAAATTGCCATAGAAACTGGGGGTACTCTCCAGTAATCAAACATGGAGTGCTGGAGAATCTTCCATTTAGTTCAATGATCTCCCCATTAAAAACCTCCACTTACAGATGAATTTCCCACGAAATCCCCCATATTTGATAGTCAAACCCACGCTTTCCTGTAGATGTTCCCCTCATTTCTAGGGGATGTTCCATCAGCACTTGGAGCTGATCGACCAACAGCGTCCTTGTCTTGCAAGAAGCGGAAGACTGTGACAACCTGTCGATCAAAATGGCAAGGCTCTGCATGTGTTCTGTTCAAAACCTGCTGATTTAAAATGGTATATAAAAAGGGATGTCATGCCGATCCAGTGGGAATATGATGGGAATATCATTCGGAATATCATCATGATAGTACGTGGATATTACGGGGAGATTAGGGGGAGATTACGAGGAGATTATGGGATATTGAAATACTGCGCATTTCAGCAACAAATGTATACACATATAATATCCATACAGTAGGTACATATCCCACGACTTTTTGTTGCCACACAAACTTTGATCCAAATCATGTCTGAGCCTTTCTGATAGGATGCAACGGATGCAACCCCTACAACCCAATTCATTTGGCAAGGTAAAAATTGGGTACCCAATAATGGATGGGCAATGGCAATATATCTGTGGTCCACAAGGTCTGAAACTTTGACCCACACCCATTTATTGATTTCAACGATCATTTGATGGATTTATGTGCAGGAAAGAAAAGGCGTTTGACCCCCCCAGACATCAGGGTTTCAGATTGTTGGTTGCATGTGTATGTGTATATAAATATATGAATATATGAATATATGAAAATATAAATATATAAATATATAAATAAATATGTATGTATGTATGTGTGTATGCATGCATGCATGCATGCATGGATGGATGGATGGATGGATGGATGGATGGATGGATGTGATATCACTTCATCCTCAAATTTAGTGATTGGTTACCTTCTAGTAAGTAATCTAGCATTGCTATGCAGAACCACCACGTTTAAAAGGTACACCATCTAGACACGGCTATTTCCTCGGCAAACTATCAGCTTACCAGGGGGTACATGGTTAAATCACCACTGCCTATCGTTAAATCACTATTTTTCATGGTGAAATTTACCCCCTGTTGATAGATAAATTACTATTTTTGATGGTGAACTCACCTCTTTTGATGGATAAATAACTATTTATGATGGTTAAACGGTTAAATATGTTAAATCACCCCTTTTGATGGAAACATCAATATTTTTCATGGTTAAGTCCTCACTTTTGATCGTTAAAATCACCACTTTCTATGGTTCAATTCCCCCCAGTTCCCAGTTCGTCGCCTGCTCCAGGGCCGTGTCGACATCTGCGTCGCTGGACATTCCCTTGAGACCCTTACGGAACCTGAGAACTCAGCGAGGTGCGTGGAAGCACCAACTATTGCATGTGGGGATTATGTGATATAATATGTATACTGATGCCATCATTACCAGCTTAGGGCAAGTCGGAGTTTTTCGATCCAGAGGCTACGTGGTTATGATAACTTGTTCCAGCGTACTTAGAGTGTCACAGTAGTATTGCTTATGTGGTGTGGAAACCAGGACTCGAACCATTATGTGAATGACCAGAACTTAGAACGATAACACCCCAGAATGGTAGCGAGGTATCGGAAGGTAATTGCTATGATTCGCTGGGATTGTAGTCGTTGTAGTCATTCTAAATAGTGGGTATCAAATTTTGGAAAATGAACATGACAGAACATCCTAAGTTCCGGTCTGTCAGTATGGGATCCAGCAGAGGGGGTAGCCGGGTAGCCCAAAGGCCGCAAACCTGGTGGAAACCTGGGTACTTTGCTGCTGACATCCTCAAACTGAACAGAAATGACCAAGTGGGTGTTTTAAAAAAACCGTTACCACAAAATGTTGATGGTTGAAAGCACCGGTTTTTCCATTAAAAAATGGCAATATCGGCCCCATGTTCCACACCCGAACCATCCCACAGCCCAAGTCGCTGGTCATCCACATACAGTGACAAGTATTGCGCCGTGCGCGTGTCCTGGGAGTAGTGGGGATATCTTGGGGGGCAAAAATGTCACAAAGTGACATATACACATTCTCTGTTCTGATCATGTTTTTTGTTCAACTTGTTTGATGAATCCATGAAATAATCTATTGCAATCAAGTTATTTACCACAAAACATGCATTATTTGCAATCATTTGCAAGCACATGGCACCACTACTTAGTTGGGTGCGACTCCAAATCGTAAGTCCCAACATTCTTTAATGGTTTCCATGGTTTCAATGCCTGTACTGCGAAATAGGAGTGTTCCATATTCTTCTGCCCCATGGTTGCCGATGTTTTGAACGTCTATGACTCCATTCCCAAGGGAAGTCTTGGCGACCTGCCTTGTTCAGAAAGGACTCGAAGGCTTGTTTCAAGGCCAACTGAAAGTCCTCCATTGGGCTGGCATCCCCCCCACCTTTTGTCAAACTCTAGGAGTTAAACTGGGGAAAATGGTCGTCCAAAAACGAAGGCCCAAGAAGCTGCTTCAGAGGGATGTCTTTGAGACTGGAGATGCGCTGCCTATATCTCAGTGGATTGGTTTTCTTGGGAAAATCTGCCAGAAACCACGTTTTTGCCAGCAATTATAGAGGTTCCTGCAATTTTTTCCCATCATCCCAGACGATCCTGAAATCAAGAAACGCAGTGGATGGTGGTGGACAAAAAGTTGCGTATAAAATTGAACTGCACAGGTCATATTCGAAACACACGTCGACTTGGATGGATGGATGGATGGATGGATGGATAGATAGATAGATAGGTAGGTAGGTAGGTAGGTAGATACACCCAAAAGCTGCAAAGGCGTAGCAAGGAGTCAATTCGATCAGCCACCAATGTCAGGAAAAACAACAGATTTCTGATAACCATGACAGTTCAAGCTATGCTGATCAAAACAAACAAACTCTCTAGAGCATATACATATGTAAATCATGTTGGGGTCAACTGCACCCAAATCTCGCAAGTCCTTGCTCTCTTTGAAGGATTCCTTCACAAACCTGTCGTACCTGGTGTTGGCACAAACCTCTCGAGATGGGAGGGCTGATGGACTGAATGAAACATAGTGACAGTTTCAAGAGTGGCCACCCTAAGGAGTAACCAAACATGGCTGGGGAAGTCCCATGTTTCATGGGAAAATATTTATATAATTTTATATACATATACAGTGCGTGTGTATATATGTACAGAGAGGGTTTCCTAAAATAGGGGTACCCACAAATCATCCTAAATTAGACTATTTTAGTATTGAAACCCATGGTTTTGGGGATTCCCCCATTTTAAGAAACCTCCATATGTACAGTAAATGATCAGCAAATGAGTACATTTTGTGATTCTTTGCAACACGCGTGCCCTCAATCAAATCCGGTCAGGAAACCTCGGATTTCGCGATTTTAGTCTAGGTAATCTACAAATATGCCTATTGCGTGTTTATGTTTGTATGTACCATATTATAAGATCCATAGACCATCTGACTATCCCCAAAGCAACATAGATCCTGAAATCCCCCATCCCAAGAGGAAAGTGTTAGTTGGGGATAGTGTTACTTAGGGATGGTGTATTTGCCTGTTGTAGGTCAGCTTTTACATGTTATCACCATTCAAGTTGAAATACGTTTAACCCCGCTTAGCCACTGCCCAAAATTTGCCCGCGGAGACGTGTGCGGCACTTGTACTTCAGGTTCAAGATCGCTGTGATGAAGGACACTGGGTCCTTCACTTTCTCCGGGTCATTTAACACATCCCGTCCTGCAGGAATGGGCTAATCAGAGCAAGGTCAGGGCAAGGGAAGAGGAAATTTCATGACTTGCCAGGTGATAACCAGCACCTGCTGATCTTAGTCTGATGGGTATTTTCAAGCATCCGAAAAAGGGTATTAGCCATGATCATCCCAGAGATGAACTGAAACAGCTCCTGCTTCACACATGCAGTCCATCATCACCTGGCGATCGCTGCATGGGTACTGCAACACAGGTGAAACGATAGAACCATCTAAGAGTCAGGAGAGCAAATGAGCCCATCCCCATCCATCCCCACATTTTTTTTGAAATATGAATTTTGAGAGCCCATATTGGGGTATTTATATAATATTGCGGGGATGACAACTAGAGGATTTTACACTTCAACCCGATTTTGAACCAGCTTAAAGATCTCGAGTCTCCCATGTTCAAGTTTCTGCTGGAGATGGCCCTATTCCACATTCTTCCATCCATCATTTTGGCGCAAGCAATCCATGGGTACGCGACCAATAAGAATGGCGAATATCACTCCAGCAACTAGGGAAGCAGACCATCGTTTTTAAGCATCGGACTCCACTAATTTGAGGAAGTATGCTCGTATACAACAATTTCTCTGGGTCCCCAATGTTCAGAAACATCCAAAGGGAATCTTCAAACCCGCATTTCTTTTAAATACCCCTTGAACATGCTGTATATACATGTATATACCCTCTGGCAATCAAACCTAGCAATGGAAATCCCCTATTTATTTTCCATTAAAGTTAAAACCTCCATTTATAGAGAACTTCCGATTGCCACGTTTGATTACCGGAGGGTAACCGCATCTCTCTATAGACACGGTTTAGGATTCACCGGCAAAGACTGCAGATGTCATCTCTGATGTGGTTTCGAATTGAGAACTAATTGTTCCCCACTTATCGACTATTGGGGGGCCATTATAAATCAGCAAAAAATAGAGGTCCTCAATCAATGGCTTACCATGTTTTATCCAGATTTGATCCACTATATCCCAATTATATCTCATATATTATCTCCATTTGTCCAGATACTATCCCATATGTTCCATTTTGTTGGTTAACGTTGGTTCTATATCCCCAACATATCCCGCCCCATTATAAGCATATCATCTCCACCATTTTAACTTCCCATTTTTATCCTATGGGTCCCCCACACCATCCGTGCACTTGGCTTGAGCCCGATGATCCTCTTCAAACCCGGTGAAATCATCTTTACTTTCGGCTCCATCCCGCAAAGGAATATTCACAAAGAGATTGATGCCCCTTAGACTTTCCGGGGTAGAACGGCTAAACGATTCTTGGGAATGCTTATATAATCGATACATACTCAAGTGACGGTGGATAAACCTATATAATCCTCTATATTATATAATATATATATATATGATATATATATAATAAGCTTCCAAACCGGCAAAAACTCAAGGCCATACAAAATACCCGCGGTTTCCTGCAAAACCTTGGATATGTTCAACCCATTCTGAAAGTACGGGTTAGTAATTACCGGTAAAGTACGGGTTCAGTGCGGGTCAAATACGGGTTTAAGAACCAAAACCCGAGGTTTCCCCCAAAAAACTGAGGTTTTCCATGGTTTTCCTCGACATGTGGAAATGCCCGCGGCTTTTCTTGCACCCGTAGAATTCTACAGGTTTTGGTGCTACAGTAGGTATGGGTATGAATCAAAAATATTTTTTTGGGTAGATCGTTCCACGGCAATTCAAGGGTATGGAGTGGGCCCCAGGGTCTGATCCGATTTTGACTCGTGCCCAAATGAACTGATTCTCTTGAGGTCCCTGTTGTTATTGCAGTATGGGTGCCGCATTTTCCAAACTGGTTATATACTTATATACACATCAATGCAATGTACTAAAATATCATATCACATACTTTGTCGTATCTGATCTTTGTACTTCAACAGCGACAGTGGAATTCACGCCTTAGAAGCAACATTGTGAGATCCACTGAGCCATTTCAAGCCAAGTCAATTGTCCATCCTGATTCTTTGGCAGGAATCTGTCGTATTACCTACTGATCTACTGAGCAAAAACCATCAAAAACCCACATACGGCTCGATTCAATGCTCTTAACTCTTAACATAGGGGGTATCAAAAAAAAACATGTCTGTTGAAAAACACATGTGTGGTTCACTTCATGAAAAAAGATGTGCTTTGAAATGTTGCACCACCAAATGCTAGACTAGGCAGTATATAATATTATAATATATATATAAGCCTGACGGAGAGTTGCCTTTTTCATGCCATTTCTGCTCCAAACCATACAAAGAGAGTTCAATCGCTCCACAGGCTCTTGGCCCAGCTTTCCCTTTGCTTTCATGTTGCGCTGCCTTTGAACCCAGATGCCAAGTTTGCCACCGTCAGCGGTCTCGAAATGGAAAGGAACCCTCACATGACCATGTTCAGCATGGTATGCAGTCAGATTGCGGAAGCCCAGCTCCCAATCCTCAGCGAGTGGATCCCAAACCATACACAGAGAATTCAAGCGCTCCGCACGCTCTTGGTACAGCTTCCCCTTTGCTTTCATGTTGCGCTGCGTACCAACCCAGGTGCCAAGTTTGCCACCGTCAGCGGTCTTGAAATGGAAAGGAACCCTCACATGACCATGTTCAGCATGGTATGCAGTCAGATTGCGGAAGCCCAGCTCCCAATCCTCAGCGAGTGGATCCCAAACCATACCAAGAGAATTCAAGCGCTCCACACGCTCTTGCCCCAGTTTTCCCTTTGCTTTGATGTTGCGCTGCGTACCAACCCAGGTGCCAAGTTTGCCACCGTCAGCAGTCTCGAATTTTTTGGGAACCCCAACATGTCCATGTTCAGCATGGTATGCAGTCAGATTGCGGAAGCCCAGCTCCCAATCCTCAGCGAATGGATCCCAAACCATACACAGAGAATTCAAGCGCTCCACACGCTCTTGGCACAGCTTCCCCTTTGCTTTCATGTTGCGCTGCGTACCAACCCAGGTGCCAAGTTTGCCACCGTCAGCGGTCTTGAAATGGAAAGGAACCCTCACATGACCATGTTCAGCATGGTATGCAGTCAGATTGCGGAAGCCCAGCTCCCAATCCTCAGCGAGTGGATCCCAAACCATACCAAGAGACTTCAAGCGCTCCACACGCTCTTGCCCCAGCTTTCCCTTTGCTTTCATGTTGCGCTGCCTTTGAACCCAGCGACCAAGTCTGTCACCGTCAGCAGTCTCGAATTTTTTGGGAACCCTAACATGTCCATGTTCGGCATGGTATGCAGTCAGATTGCGGAAGCCCAGCTCCCAATCCTCAGCGAGTGGATCCCAAAGCATACCAAGAGAATTCAAGCGCTCCACACGCTCTTGGCACAGCTTCCCCTTTGCTTTGATGTTGCGCTGCGTACCAACCCAGGTGCCAAGTTTGCCACCATCAGCGGTCTCGAAATGGAAAGGAACCCTCACATGACCATGGTCAGCATGGTACGCAGTCAGATTGCGGAAGCCCAGCTCCCAATCCTCAGCGAATGGATCCCAAAGCATACCAAGAGAATTCAAGCGCTCTACACGCTCTTGGCACAGTTTCCCCTTTGCTTTCATGTTGCGCTGCCTTTGAACCCAGATGCCAAGTTTGCCACCGTCAGCGGTCTTGAAATGGAAGGAAACCCTGATATGCCCATGTTCAGCATGGTATATTGTCAGATTGCAGAAGCCCAGCTTCCAATCCTCAGCGAATGGATCCCAAACCATACCAAGAGAATTCAAGCGCTCCACACGCTCTTGCCCCAGCTTTCCCTTTGCTTTCATGTTGCGCTGCCTTTGAACCCAGCGACCAAGTCTGTCACCGTCAGCAGTCTCGAATTTTTTGGGAACCCCAACATGTCCATGTTCAGCATGGTATGCAGTCAGATTGCGGAAGCCCAGCTCCCAATCCTCAGCGAGTGGATCCCAAACCATACACAGAGAATTCAAGCGCTCCACACGCTCTTGGCACAGCTTCCCCTTTGCTTTGATGTTGCGCTGCGTACCAACCCAGGTGCCAAGTTTGCCACCATCAGCGGTCTCGAAATGGAAAGGAACCCTCACATGACCATGTTCAGCATGGTATGCAGTCAGATTGCGGAAGCCCAGCTCCCAATCCTCAGCGAATGGATCCCAAACCATACCAAGAGAATTCAAGCGCTCCACACGCTCTTGGCACAGCTTCCGCTTTGCTTTGCTGTGGCGCTGCTTACGAATCCAGGTGCCAAGTTTGCCGCCGTCAGCAGTCTCGAAGTTGCTGGGAACC
Organism: Cladocopium goreaui; assembly: GCA_947184155.2. Classification (NCBI taxonomy): domain Eukaryota; class Dinophyceae; order Suessiales; family Symbiodiniaceae; genus Cladocopium; species Cladocopium goreaui. The sequence goes on along the minus strand of CAMXCT020001441.1, from coordinate 2,343 downwards.
CTAACATGTCCATGTTCAGCATGGTATGCAGTCAGATTGCGGAAGCCCAGCTCCCAGTCCATGGAATTTGTCTTGAAGAGTGATGGAAAAACGCGGAGACGCAAAAGGCGGGCTGCTTCTTCAATAGGGTCATGGTTCTGGCTGTTCAAATGCTTCGAATACACCGAAATCCTCGAGTTGACACTTGCATCTTTGAGGGTCTGACTTATAGACGTTCTCAAAAGCAGGTCAGCTTGCGCAAGCTCCATCAACAATCGTCCCAACTCAATGTCCTCAACCAACGTCCCATCCTCAACCTGCGACAGTGGAGGTGCAATGACCATGGCATCAATCTTGCGCGGATGCTTCCGCAAGACTCTTCCCACACACTGGCGCAGGCGCACCGCATGTCTCGGTGCCACGAAGAGGCAGGTATCGGCACATGGCAGGTCAACCCCTTCACTCAGGACATCCACCGTGACCAAAACCCTGATCCCTCCATGTGCTGGGCTCCGACCAAAGCTTCGCAAGATCTGTTGACGATGTGCTTTGGATGTGTGGCCATTGTAATGATCGGCAGGGATGCCTTTGCTGTTAAGGAGCCGTGTGAAATATCTTGCCTCGTCAACGGTGTTGCAAAATGCCAGGATCTTCCTTGCCATCGGCAGGTCCTGAATAAGTTCCACCAAACCGGGCCGTGGATCACCTGCAGTGAGAATTGGCACCATCACACTGTAGTCGCTGATAATGCCAGCCTCAATGGCAGGACGGAGGCCAAACTCAAAGTCGGGTTTGTTTCTCAGCAAGGTTGCACTGAAGAAGATCCTTTTCTTGGCATCCAACCCCAGCACTTGCATCGCATGAACACCATCTACAGTTTCATTCCCTGAAGCATCTTCTGAGCTGGGCTCGTAGTGATGAGCTTCATCCAAAATCTGCAGTTCGAAGGTCAAATTCTGCAGCTGCCAGGCCGAATTCCGCACACACACGAAGAGCTGCGCTGACAAGTCCGCAGGGTATCCCGTGCCCACACGGGAGATTCGAAATGGCAACGTCTCTTCCAGCAGATCGGCCAGTTGCTCCATCAGATCCAACTTTGGGACGATGATGCATGCCTTCCCTGGGCCCAGGCCCAAGCCAGCCAACAAGTCTGTCATGACCAAGCTCTTCCCAGTGCCAGTGGCCATTTCAACAAAGAAGTCCTGTTGGGTGGTGGCTTCTACCCATTTGCCAAACTGGCCGTTCAGTCGGTACAAATATGCAAAAGAATGCACAATATCATTTGACAATTTTCCCATGTTGCCAAGTAGGAGTCTGAACTGTAATACAAGTCGAACAATTGGTACTTCTTACTTGAATTTTATATAACTTTATACTACTCACAAAATCTCACAAATACACAAACGGCTTCGAAATCAGCACCCAGTCCCGCTTGGAGTTGGTCAGAAACTTCTGGCATTGAGCCAGGCAGGCGAGTTGATGAGGCCAGCGCTTCAGGTCCTGAAACCATGGTGGCTGCAAGGATAGGCCAAGAATGGGAACCCTAAAGGTGCTACAGGTCATTGAAAATCCGCAAGTTTTTGATGGCCTTGTTCTAGTATGGATGCTGGGAATAGTAAGGTACAAAGTCATGTATGGAGTAACTGGGATTACATGAGGGCTGGTTTGAACCATGTGCGTCTCAGAGATCGATCAATCTTGATTGGCACAAAAGAAGGCTTTACTAATTAATATACCATCATATTTTCCCTGCCATAATGCATGATCAATTCTGGGTCAAACTTACAGTAGGCACCCCAAAAAAATGATGATGCAGGACTGTGGATCAAACCCCTGTTCCTTGGTGAACATCGAAATAGCTTACATTGCTTTTGCGATTCATTCCCCAAAATATCAGTCCTGGAGTTGTGTCAAAATTTGGAAACCAGACTCTCAAGGTCGGTTTGTCATCATTTCACCCAATTCACAATTGCCATGTTCGGGCACCCCCCACTCTCACACGAATCGAGGGTATCAGATTCTGACCCAGCCCAAAATATTTACGAACTGCCCGAAATGCTTACTTACCCCGGTCCTTTTTCCCAAGCTCCAGCATCACGTCTTTCGCTGACTCGTTTCTTGCAAGCTCTCGCCACCTGGAGCGGTTGAAGCGATTGGATGCGCCGAGCGCAAACCATTCCCATCCTGTCCGGGTGCCTTTAAAACATGCAATTCAAACTTACAACCAAAATGTTCTGCTCAGCGATTGCCATTCCTGGCAAAGATTCTGGGAGACCCCAGTTGGAAGTGCCCAATTCCCACCTCTCGATCTCATCCTGCGTGTAGCGTCGGTGCTTTGCTCCGCTCCATTCCCAGTCCTGCGGC
>CAMXCT020001440.1:67428-152477 GCA_947184155.2 Cladocopium goreaui | reverse complement strand
TTGACTAACTGTTTCTTTGACTAACTCTTTCCCTGACATTCTAAAAGTCCGTAACACGGAAGTTTCTCCCCCTAAACTTCCTTTGATCATAATATAAATTATCCGAGGAAAATTCCAATCATTCACTGGCCTAACCTTCTCAGCACCACGGTTGTGATAATTCATCCAGGTGAATGGCACTTATCTAAGTGGCGCTTAACCACCGGTCTCATTGATACTCGGTCCATGGCTCACACACCCGTTGGAGCTGCGTACAGTAGCCGTTGAGTGCTGCACACCAAAAATTTCATGGATACTGAGAGGATTTTAATGGGATTTCAATTACGTAAAGACCCCAAAATGATAGAAAAGTACAGAAAAGTAGTTACAGGATGGTTTACGTTCGATGATATCTCCCCCAAATCTCCAGGTTTCCAACTGCTCGGCATCTTTTTGGAGGTTAGCCTAAACTGATGGCTAAAGATCCCAAGAACAATTTTGGTTGCATCATTATTAGGTTACGCCATCGAATCACAATTTCATCTTATATCCCATGATCAAGTAATAGATAGTAATAGAGGTGTAAACTAACAGTTTGCTATGGAAAATCACCATTTTGTAGCTGGGTAAATAAACGAACATTGTGGCCATTTTCAATGGCAAACTGCTTTTCCATAACCAGGTTGGGTCACATTTATCGCGTGAAATCACTGGTTTCCCATGTCCCTTCGGTAGCCACGGTAGGCTTACCGGATTTTCCGGGCAGCCACGCTTGATTTCCAGAGGGTATATCAATGTCAATAGCAATTTCAGGAACCTAAATTGCAGGTACCTACCACATATAAGGCCTATATAAGGCTTATGTAAGGGAATATCCCAACAACATATGGCCTTATATGGTACAGTACCTCCATTTTAGGATCCTGAAATTCCCATTGACAATGGTGTAATAGAAGTATTTTCATTAGTACCACATCAAAACCATTAGAAATAATGATTATATAAGTACCCCATTTCATTCATTTCCAGTATATTAATTCAATGATTGTAATGGTTAATTAGTACCCCATTATCCCATGATCATTCCACTATCACATTGATAGCCATCATCAGTATTTAAACATGTTTTGGGGAAAAAACGTAACTCCCAATGTTCACCATGACATTGGTGAAAAACAGGTGTATATTATCATATATTATCCTTTCATAAATTATCCGATTATTAACCCATATTATTAACCCATTAATGATGAGAATATTCGTGGGGGTATGATATTTCTGGGAAAATTATAATATTTCACTAACCTGAATAGTTCGGCCATAAAAGGGGATGATTTCCCTATAAAAAAAAAAACATGATAAACCAGGTTTCGGGAGAACAGGGTTCGGTCGTGATGAAATTTACCCAGATTATCCGATGATTAACCCATTATCAACCCATTAAATTAAAAAAAATACTTTACTTCGTGTGATCCCCACCATGACATTTATACATTTTCTTACTGGCAAATCTTCTGGCATTCTATCTGACATATCTTCTGACATTCTATTTGACATTCTATCTGGCATATCTTCTGGCATATAATCTGGCATATCTTCTGGCATATCTTCTGGGCATTCTATCGGGCACATCTTCTGGCATTCTATCTGGCATATTTCTGGGCACTCTATCTGAATATCTCTGCATTCAATCTGGCATATCTCTGCATATCTTCTGGCATATATTTCTGACATATTCTTCTGGCCATTCTATATGACATAATCTTCTGGAAGATATTCTGGAACATATCTTCTTGGCATACTCTTCTGCATATCTTCTGGCAGTCTTCTGGCATTCTATCTGGCAAATCTTCTGGCATTCTATCTGGCATATCTTCTGGCATTCTATCTGGCATTCTATCTGGCATATCTTCTGGCATATTATCGGGCATTCTATCTGGCATATCTTCTGGCATATATTCTGACATATCTTCTGGCATTCTATCTGGCATTCTATTTGGCATTCTATCTGGCATATCTTCTGGCATATCTTCTGACATTCTTTCTGACATTCTTTCTAACTTTCTTCTGCGCATTCTATGTCCCATATCTTCCTACATGAGGTCCGGCAGGGGAACACTTGGCGTGGATACTCGCGGTTGAGGTCCGGCAGGGAACACTGGGCGTGGCTGGTCGTGGTTGAGGTCCGGCAGGGAACACTGGGCGTGGCTGGTCGTGGTTGAGGTCCGGCAGGGAACACTGGGCGTGGATGGTCGTGGTTGAGGTCCGGCAGGGAACACTGGGCGTGGATGGTCGTGGTTGAGGTCCGACAGCGAACACTGTGGATCGCGAGTCGCAGTTGAGCAAGGACGAGGAGGACGACGAGGACGACGAGGAGGACGAGGAGGAGGAGGAGAGGAGGACGAGGCAGGAGGAGGCGGAGGAGGAGAAGGAGGAGGAGGAGAAGGAGGAGGAGGACGAGGAGGCAACTGACATAAAATCTAACAACCCTCACCTGGCAGGTGGGGAACAACATGAATCTGGGCAAATTATAATAATTCACAAACCTGAATTAAGGCCATTTGGGGATGATTTCCCTTATTAAACATGATTCCCAGTGAGGGAGAACAGTGAGGTCGTTATGATTTGCCCAGATGAATAAGCACGATGGGATGACTTATTCATGTTGATTTCATCTGGAATCTGGATCAACATAGATCAACATTAGCCTCTGGTAAATTAACAGTTCGACCCTGGCAGTCATCGGGGTTGGAAGACGAATTTCCATTAAAAATTGGTGATTTTCAGGGTCCAACTGTTTATTTACCAGAGGGTAACACATATCTTAACCCATGATCTTTTTTCTTGTAATGTGGTCAAAACGAGAAAAACATAAACCATCCCCCAGTCATCACCATTTCTATAGGTGGTATGTTTACCATTCCCAAATGGGTGGTTTATGACATTGTTTTAACCACATTAATCAACATTATCAACTACCAGAGATTAAAATTATACCACATTATACCATTAATATACGTATGGGTTGATTATGGGTTTATAATATATGGGTACATAGTAATCAACCTTATTAAGCCATATCTGATTGGTGGTTTCAACCCTTCTGAAAAATATGAAAGTCAATGGGAAGGATTATCAATGATTATCAAATATATTATGGAAAATAAAAAATGTTCCAAACCACCAACCAGATATATTCTACCGCACGAGCAAACTAAGAGAATTTACGGTGTCGGCCGCCTGGTGCAACCAATGCAAGGCGTTGGCGCCGGAGACCAAGACTTTCGCCGCCCAGGCGGCCTGCCGAATGCGGTGATGTTTTTCGGAAATTCCATGGGGGGAATATGGGGATAATATGGGGATAATATGGGGATAATATGGGGATATGTTATGAAATGAGTTTTTTTTTCTACATATATACCTACACTAAATTATCTTGGTAAATCTGAGTAAATCTCAGTAAATATGTGTATCTAAAATGTTTTAGTATCTCAGTAAATCTTGGTAAATCTTAATTAGTCGTAATCTTCCTAAATCCTAGTCCTTAGTCGCCCGCAATCTCATTGTAATGCGTGTGCGAAGGTTAAATACTGATTGCATATAGTAAAGTTGAAATAGGAAGAAACCGGTTTTATTTGCCAACGAAAATATTGCCTCATATATTGCAATACTGATTAAAACTTGACCCCAAATACAACCACAAGCTTCCCTACAACCTGCTCTTACCCTCACGCGATTTTTTTTGCTTCCACCATAAACATCACAATTTGGGGGGGTTGACCACTGTTTTGTTTGTCAAACCTGCTTTCCTTCTGAATGAAAGCCCCAGTTGTTGCTGGTTTGATCGTGAAGGCAGATTGTTTAATGGTAAGACCCTATTGTTTGATGATCAAACCCATTGCCCATTGTTCGATGTTTTGACCCAAATGGTTTTGATATTGTTTGTCGATGAACCTCCATTTTTTCAATGTTGAGTGGTTTCACCAATTCAACTCCGATTTTTCATGATTCCCCTGCAAACTAAGATAGATGTGGAAAATCAATTTTTTGTTAAACCCTCCAAAAAAAAACTATGTTCCACATCTATGTTAGCTTAACCCTGTTGTTTGTCACATTAAACATCATTAAACCACACTAAATCCCGATGTTTCCTTCGCTGTTAACCGCTGCGCCTGTTGTAGGCGCCAGCCGCGCTCCGCGCACCACGCGAGTCCCTCGGGGCGTTGCTGCACCGGCAGAGGCACGCGCCAGGCACGTTCCATGACCAGCACACCGGCGCCTGGATACTGACGAGTTGCAGGCTGGCTATATATGGCTTAATATGGTTTTAATGTATGGTTTAATATGGTTTTATATGACTTAATGGCTTATAAAGCCATGGGAAATTTAACCCGTCTTCGACAACCATGGTTTAAATATGGTTTTAATGGGTAAATATGATTTTATAGTGTTTAATGTCACATGTTCTTTTTGTCTCTTATCTCTGAAAAACTGATACCCTTTGGTAACCATGGTTTAATATGGCCTTATAGTGTTTAATGGAAATAAATACAAGCTAATGTATCATGGGATAATAGTGTAGTATCCCGATTGGTGTGGGGATACTGTGTTGTGTCAAGTTTTCCAAAAAAAAACTGAATCAGTGTAATTGTTGGGGTGGTACGGTGTTGTGGCAACTTTTTTTTTTCTGAGGCCATTTTGTTTCCGGCATTTTGTTTATTTACGTGTTTCACCTTTGTTTTTTTCACTAGTGGAGTGTGTGTTTTTCCATTTTATTAAAAACATAATTAATGAATTAATGAATACGTGCAACATGTTTTTGAACATACAAAAAAATATAGGATGCCTTATTAAAACCCAATTGGAAAAAACAGCACCCAAACATTTTTTAAAGGGGCACCCCATCAGCAAGATTGATCTTCAATAGTATGTTTGTTGTGGTGGTCCTCTATGTGTCAAGCTTTTTTTGAAGTGTTTTTTCTCCAAAATCCTTCTCTCCTTTCCTTTTCCTTTCCTTTGCTAAAGTTGTTCTCCTTTTACTTTCTTGCCTCCATCTTTTGGAATTCTCAATGGCGTAATAAGGATAATGATGGGAGAATGATAGAACAATATGGAATAATAATGGGATAATTCGGGATAATGTAAAACATGATTATAGACATTGTTTTGAATGATTGCAATGGGACGAACCTATGTAAAACATGAATCACATGGAATCACCGGTTATCTAATGTGACATGTTTTGTGCACAAAACAAACCATAATCCATAAGGGAAAGAATAACAAGGGTTGGAATGGCTTTAATGGCTACAAGATCTGCAAGATGGGTTACAATCCGTTTATGATATGATGTAACGAGTTGGTGTCATGAAGACTTTTGTGGTATCAATCCAACCAAAAATTGGACATCATAGGAATACACCGGGATTTACAAATTAAATTGTTTCATTTTGATGGAAACTTCTAAAGTTGAAAGCATGAGTTTTGCCGTTAAACATGTTTTTCCTGTAAATGTTCATTTCGTCCAATTATGGGATAGGCAAAATGCATGGCAAACCTTGGGTATCACGGGCAATTCTGCTTGTGGTGATAAATGCCAAATGTTGTACATAACCATATCGTCCCAACTTTTTATTGCGAAGCAGCAATTTGGGATACAGTAAGCAGTGTTCATGACATTAATACATAACCACAGGTCTACAACGACGGTTCTGATCTATTGTACTTCGATACCATAAGTTAAGCATTACACTCACTACATCCCACTACGAGGTATAGTAGCAGCTTAAAGTTTTAGCAGCGGGATAGATCCTTTCTTCCCATGGTTGAAAGAGTCGTCACCTACCAACCACGAGGAGCATAAAATGGTCTGGAAATCTCCCTCCGTAATGATGGCCCCTGGTGCTATCACCATACCTGGCAAAACCATGGTTTTTTCCATCACGACTCTATCTTCAACCAGTCCTATCCGCCCAGTTAGATGCTTGGAGGCTCAGTGGAGGCGACCGCAGCTAGCAGTCTCCAATATTGCAGCGTGTCCCAGCTAGCATCCGCAGCAACATCCGCAAATTTTAGATGCCCTGCATTTTTGATCATTTTTGTAAGCTGATTTGATCAAACAAAATCAAGAACATTCAAGAACTAAAGTATACTAAAGTCCCGTCCAAGGTCTACCCTGTTAACAATCCTGCGATTAATCATATTAATTTCCCCCATCAATCAAGAGAAAATCTACGGGAAACCATGTTTTTCCAAATGTATAGGTTTCCTGCACCTGTTACACTGTTGCCATCATCAAATTCATGTTGCCCCCATCAAAAAAAAACGGGCGCCTGGTTCCAGAATCACCTTGCCCTTCGCTGTTCGAAGAGTTTCACCCGCGTAGCGGTAGGCTGCATGGTAGGCCTGCGAACTGGTGGAGGTTTTCAGGTCATGGACGTGGTAGTTTCAGCAACCAGAGATGGAAAAAAAAATATATATATATATATTAACATGGCGTGAAATGAACATATATATTAATATATAACCATTTTCCAGGTACAAATCTGGGATGAACGAGTGTAAATTAAGTGTTTATATACCAAACTAATTCTAACATCACTTTGCAAATTTGCCTTGGAACGCAAAGGAACAACAAAAAAAAACGCCTCGGCCTCCCTTTTGAGGCAATATTCGAAGCAGCTGGTGTGTGAGAGTTACGGATTAAAGTAGTAAATACCCTCTGGTAAACTAACATAGCTATTGAAAATGGCCATTTATAGTGGGATTTTCCCATTAAAAATGGTGGATCTTTCCATAGGCTATGTTAAATTACCAGAGGGTAAATATTCGGATTAAAGTGGCAAAGCAAAAAAAATGTACAAAACCACCCATCCAAGCTTTACCCGGATTCCATTCAACGGTTTAGAAAATCATGCCTCCCATTGTTATCATTGTTGAATAGCCATAAAATTGGTTTCCCCATCTTTTTTGAAGACGGTCTTCTTCGGATTTCAACTTTGACTCTTGATTTGTTCATGTTTATGCTGCACTTGTGCATTCACAAAAACTTGGTGGAATGCGTCACACTGGCAAATCTGTAGCATTCCTGCACCCAAAATCTCCACACAATCCAGAATAACGGGACATAAGCGGTATCACGAATCATCATGCTCGTTGTTGAAGATAGCAGCTGATACTTCAACCAACCTCAACAAATCAACCAACTACGATTCACACAAGTATTTCTCCGAAAATCACCGAAAATCCTGCCACAACCAACCCCAACCCATCCTCAACCCATCCCCCTGGGGATGCGACCAGCACGTTCCTATGCGGCTTCCGCAGCAGCGGCCGCACCGCCCGCAGCTCGCGGTGCCAGCCCCGCGCCGCGGCCGTCGTCGCCTTCAACGCCACCGGGCGGCCGCCGGGCTGCACGACGCCCAGGTAGACGCAGCCCGTGGAGCCGGAACCCACTGCCTCTGCCTGGTTGCACAAATGCACGACATAATTGAGCGATTGTGAAAACCCTAGGTTCACGGAAAGGACATTCACAAATTTGGGAAGGTCCCATCGCTTACCACACGTTTGTACAATAATGATATATGGTAAACTTGGGGGGTATCGCTTGTAGGAAACTGCTGTATTTATATATATATATATATGATGAACTATGAATAATATGTGATATTTGGGTATCGCTAATGTGGATATTAGAGAAATATGATGACATAACCTTGAAAAGGGGTATCGCTAATTTGGGAAGGTCCCATCGCTTACCTCGTGTTTTTAGCAATTTCCATCAATTTCCATAAGCCAATGTCCGTCGAATACATATTTAGTATTGCCGGGGTTTTTACGGTTGCTCAATTATGGCTTGACAGAAAAGAATGACATTCCTTTAGGAATTTCAACATGACAGTGTCTGCATCAGTGCAGGCAAAGTATAGCCTCAAGTGTCATATTTGTGCTAAACGTAGGGAATGAGGGAATGATCCACAATAACTATCAATAATCATCCCAGCAACCCCCAGCAACCCATCCATTCCCTACGTAAAACGCACCAGTAAGTAAAGTAAGATTGTTAAAAACAATCATTAACCACTATTAACCACTATTAACCACTATTAACCATCATTAACCAATATCAAGAAACTTTCCCTGCCCCAAGGACCCCAAGGACCCCAAGGACCCCAAGGACCCCAAGGACCCCAAGGACCCCAAGGACCCCAAGGACCCCAAGGACCCCAAGGACCCCAAGGACCAAGGCACTGTGAATTCCACCACGCCACAGCCGGGCACATCCAGGCGCAACATGGCAACGCCCAGGCCGCCGGGCCCCGCAGGCCCGGGCCGGCGACGAGAGAGGCATTGGTGACCCCGGGTGACGAAAGGTTGGGCTACTTAGATGCTATACCAGACTTAACTATACTTAGATGGGCTATGGGATTAACTATATAACTAGTTAGTAACTGGGGATACATATATATATAACCCCCTATATCCCAATGAAATAATCCATTTACTAACTAGTTAACTAACTCCATGGCCCATCTAAGTAGGTGGTTAGGATGTGTTTGGATCACACGTAATTTTACGTATCTTTCATGATTTGACGCATTTGCAGATTGAAAAAACCTAGCAATTTTTAGAAGAGTCTCGGGAAAGGTTCGAAGTCACCCACTTATCACTTAGCCCTCTGAGAAACTAACATAGCTATTGAAAATGGCCATATTTATAGTGGATTTTCCCATTGAAAATGGTGATTTTCCATAGCTATTTTGACATAACCAGAGGGTAGCCATCTGAGAAATATTCAAATCTCATGAGATCAATGTGCCCATGCTGCACCTGTGGGCGGCGCAGAACTGGATTTGGACAACGTGCGCCACCAAATGGAGATGTGTCAAAATGGATACACCACAGAATAGTCAAAACATGTCAAAACATGTCAAATGATCCATCTGATAGAATCTATGATTAAATCATGTTCTACGTTGTTTTTTGTGCAAAATCAGTGTGAAACAGTTTGAAACCATAAAATAGAATTTGTCTTCAGTTTTCTGTGGGTCTTGAAATCTGACCCATCCCAAAATCTGCACCTGAGGGCCTTGGAGGCAAATCTTGTATGGGGCCAGGGCTGTCCGGTATCCTCCCCTTTTTTTGTACCAAAAAAAAAGACAGAAAAGTAATGAAAAGTAGCACTACTAGTAGGATTTCACTTTACTATCTACTAAGTAATCTACTATCTCTTTGGGTTCGCGAAACTGGTCACATTTAAGCGGACAGCAGTACCCATGACGGATCCATGGTGCTGCTATATATGGTGTGCCATGGATCCCATCAATATACCCCCTTTATGTTAGCATATATACCAGCACCATGGATCCGTCATGGGGTATGATTACCCTCTGGTAAACATACAAAAAGCTATTGAACATGGCCCAGTCGAAATAGTGGATTTACCCATGAAAAATAGTGGATCTTTCCAGATTTTCCATGGTTTTTTGTATGTTTACCGGAGGGTAAATCTCCATTTTCCTATGGTTTTCCTATGGTTTTCCTATGGTTTTCAGATCCAGATTGAATCTTCACCATCTCCGCAACTGCCATGGACTGCCCAAATTTTACATTTTTCTTGACGGGCAGATTCGTTGGACCCAGCAATTCAATGGAGGTTTTAATGGGAAAACCATGGGAAAACCATAGGAAAACCCATAGGAAAATGGAGGTTTACTCTCTGGTAATCTGTTACATAGCTATTGAAAATGGACCATAGAAATAGATATTTATATAGTTGATTTACCTAGTAAAAGTGGTGATGTTCAACAGCAAACTGTAAACGTTTACCAGAGGGTATCATGTTATTCCAATCATGTCACCATTGTTGCGCTGGAAACCTCATGAGGGAAACGCCCCACACATTTCATTCCAATCCTGGATTGGTCCCGTGTAAAAACTATGTGTTTAGCTGGTTGGGCTAGGCTGATATGCATCATTAAATTTGCAAACAAACAGCTCTGACAGTTGTCCGGTTTCCGATTTACAATGTGATGTCCATCTGCTTTCTGGGTTCATCCGCCAGTTGCTCTGCACAAATTCAAGTCACCAACCAAAAAAAACGGAAAATGACACGTGTACGGTCAGCAAACGTCAAAGTCTGCTTCGTGCCAAGCCCTGCAGCCCAAAAAAAACACAGATCAAATTGTAGTCCAGTTCAATTGATCACCAGCGAAAATCTCACCGTATTTTAACATCACACTGTTCAAACTCAAGCTGGCAATTTCCCGTAACAACAGCTCTCCAGCCTTTTTTTGGCAACTTCGCGCAGAGCTTCGCGTCGCCCGCGTCGCCCGCAGTCTGCGGTTCACATGGCAGGCCCTTTCCACAGCACCTGGCAGGTTGTTTTTGATGCACATGGCCTGCCGACTGCTGGCAGAAAGCCGCAGCAATAGGAAAAAACAACAGGTAACGGTATAAACTATTTGTCCAAGAAAAGTGGGTATACCATAATAAATAGATATACCGTAAGTATATCATTGCGATTTTATGTAATTTCACGGGGTTTCATTCTGGTTTAATCATCCAGCTTTCGACAAAACTCAGTACATCAGCCAGGATTGAGCTGGCGCCCGAACCACTTCTCAGGTTCTCAGGCTCAAGTGTTGCACAGTAGATCAAACCCTAGCCCTCTGGATCCAAACACTATCTGAGAAGGTACTTAAGCCTCCAAAGTATCGTAAATGATACCCCAGTCCCACTTCCGAAGAAGGTACGGCTGGATCCATAGGGTAGTACCCTCCACCCGCAAAATCGTTGATCTAATGGATGGTCATCACCGCAAATCTTTGGCCCATGTGTTTTCTGTTGTCTGACGTGTTTTTCCCCGAACATGTCACCGCTTTGGATTCATTACCCTCTGGTTATTTAACATAGCCATGGTATAGATGGCCCATTTATAGATGGTTTACCTATTAAAAATTGTGATTTTCCATGGCTATGTTAAATAACCAGATGGTAAATCCAATCCTCTGAGTCAAAAACCCTTTACGCATAGTGCCATAGTGAACATCAGAATAGCGATGCTTGAACTCCCTCATGCCAGCCACAATTTTACCATAACTGGGTGGTAACCAGACCAGTCAGTAAAGGTGCTTCACTGTTGTATTTTACCAACATTAATAGGTTTGACCCATCCCCAAATCTTTCTCAAATACCTATGGCCTCCCAAACACCATTTATCTCGTTCTTCCCGGGCCATTGCTTCAATGGAGTGGTTTTGTGGCCAAAATCTACGGGAAACCCTGAGTGTTACCCCCAAAAAATAGTGCCATTTTTTCGGATTTCCTGCAGATGTTCCGATCAATTCTAAACTTTGGAAAGTTGCAAAAGTTGCCAACCCAATGATAAACCTCCAATTGGAGGTTTACTATATGTTCGCCCACTGAAAAATGTTTGCGGTGTCAGAGATCATACCTCAAGCACCTTTACCAATATCTGTGGCCAGAACCGGTCAATAGCATTGAAACAAACCAATATAGCACTGGGAATGGGATTGCTTGATAAACACTGGAGCTTACTGTGGTTACTAGTTTCCACTTGGAATAGATTAATAATCATAATCTGATTTTTTTCCATGTAATTTCCAATTGTTGATTATCCCATTCGAACCGCACTATATCACCATTATTGTTGGTTAAATTGCGCGCTCAATAAACCTTAATCCCATCCCCCCCAATATTTATAACACTCCATACAATAAGGCCACAAGTAAATGGTCCCAAAAAAATGGTGTATCCCATACGTCCAACATATCAACATGATTTCTTGGGGTTGTTTAATATTAATGGGGGCAGGGATTCCTGAGATGATCATCCTTAGAATTGATTATAAAATATCATCAATAAGGAATTGAGAGACCCAGTAACCATTGATAAACCCAACAATAATCTTTTGAGGTACTAAGTAATCCCCTTCCCCTAAGGGTGATTAAGGGTGATTAAGGGTGATCAAATAAATGATGAGAATGTACTGTAATGGGAAATGATGAGAATATTCATGGGGATATGATATATGTGGGAAAATTATAATATTTCACTAACCTGAATTAAGGCCATTTGGGGATGATTTCCCTTATTAACTATGATTCCAGTGAGGTCGCAGTGAGGCCGTTATAATTTACACACACATATATATATAAACCATTATATTAACCATTCTAAGATCATCCACCATTCCTGCGACTACCGTGGCTTTAGGGCTGGCGCCTCACCGTCGCACAGCAAAGGGCCCAGCCAGCTGCCGTGGATTAGAGCCACCTGCCGTGCGAGAATTCCGTATACCCATTAAAATGTATGGAAAATAATGGAAAATCACCATTTATTCACAGGTAAATCACCATTAATGTTCACCTACGATTGTAAACTCACCCTAAATAAAGCTAACCAAACTCCCAAACTAAATAATAAATGACCCCTAAATAAAGCTACATTTTTTTGGCCCTAAACCCAGATTTGCCCAGATGGGGCTGAACAAAATTGTCCATGCTTCATTTGAGGTGGCTTTTATGTACCAACTAGGTGCTTATCCTAAATGCCTTTGTATGTTGCTGTCATGTGCTGCTGCTATATGCTGCTTCTGATTTAGTCCTCTTCCTTTTAGGGGCAAAGAGGGGGGGGCCTATTGATTAATCAGAGGTCAACATTATATTCATAGGTAAATCATTATTTTTATCGTCGATAAACGAGACCATTTTCCGTAGCTATGTGAAATAAAGCCAACCATTTGAAGGTATGCTGGAATATCTTATGTCCATCCATCATCCGAAACAAATATTCTCTAATTGTATCAGCCAACCATTTGATGGTGCATATTGATGGTATATATATATATATTTATGACATACCCCGATGTATATTATTTATATTACCATCTGGTTATTTAATATAGCCATGGAAAATCCCTTATAAATGGAGGTTTCTAGCTGGGAAAGTCATCTATTTCTATGGGCCATTTTCCATGGCTATGTTAAATAACCAGAGGGTATATAATTCCATGGATTGATCTAAGGGAAACTCTACGGGCTCTAAATGTAGGGTCCGGCCATTTTTGCCATCCTCCAATTCGACTAACTGATTGGTGAGTCCAACCCGAAGAATATGAGAGTCATTGGCAAGAAATATCATTTGCTTGGCTTGTTAGCATTCTCCACTTGTCTTGCTGTTCCGGTGTTTCATATCCCATGGCTTTGCTGTTTAACAAAATTTATAAGTTCCCATTCACCATGGTTTACAATAATTTCCGGTAAGCTCTCATGCTTAGTTATAGGGAGTGAATCATGGTTCATCAAACCTTTCTCATGGTTAAGCAAATTCTCCACATTTTTCTTGGTGAAGATCTTGGTTCATTACCCTTTGGTAACAGTTTGCTATGGTATAAATGGCTCATACAAATAGAAGGACATATATGATTCTGGGTAAATTATAATATTTCACTAACCTGAATTAAGGCCATTTGGGGATGATTTCCCTTATTAACCATGATTCCAGTGAGGTCGCGCTGAGGTCGTTATAATTTACCAATTATTTTCATGATGATTTCCCATGGCCAACTCATTTTGTAGATGATAAACATGATGATTTACCTATGAGTAGTGGTGATGAAAACCTGTTCATCAATGGTGATTTTCAATCAAATTACCCACTCTTTTCATGGTGATTTCTGGTGATTAAATCTACCCTTGATGGATATCCTTTGGTAAACTTACAAAAAGCTATTGAACATAGCCATGGAAATAGTTGATTTACCTATTAAAAATGGTGAGTTTCCATAGTTATGTAAACGTTTACCAGAGGGTAGATGCAGTGAAACAGTGAAATCTACAATGATATTATATATATTCATTGCTTTAATGGGATTTTTTCTATGATTTTTCTGTGAAATCTGATGAAATGATAGTTTACCAGAGGGGATGTATCAAATTGCCACAGCTCCACACTCCACCTGGCTCCCATCGGCATCTCTCAGGACACCTTGGACATCCTCCTGCGGCCGTGGCGGTTTTTTCCTGGGATTTTCAATGGAAAATCCATGGGAAATCCCCTGTAAATGCTGGGAAATCCCCGAACGAAATGCTGGGTTGGGGTGGCTTATTATACTGAAAAAATTACCCTAGGCTCTAAAAACCTTAATTAAGTGGGAGTAAATTATCATAAGCAACCAATTAGTGGATAATACCAACCAATTTCGCTGACTATCCTATTCGCGAACTAGAATCGGTTCTTACAAGGTGGTGCCCTACAGTTTGCCAAGTTGGTTTCGTTCACTAGGCGAACTAGGATTTTTGATGGATATCTATAGATTCTATAGTTAGAATGGGTTATATGCTGTTCACTGCATGGCAGGAACTCAGATTGCACATGTTGCTCCTCAAAAAGCTGGCTTTTGGTGCGGTTTTCTTCCCTGGAGCGGTTGTGTTGTCTGGACAGTGAAGATATGGCAGACATTGACTAGGAAATGTTTGTCATGGCGTGGACACCTCTAAAGGAGCCCAGCGACATTCCACTTTGGTCTCGAGAAAATCACGGCCGAAACGACCCCTGAGATCACCTGAGTGGATGCCATCAGCATTCACCCTCTGGTTGACCATGAGGCCAGGCCGAGCCATTCTGAATGTCTCAAGCGGTAACCAAACCTTTGTCTCGTGAGTCCCAGTTAGTGCTTAAAAAAACCCACGAATCTAAGTGATGTGTGTGGTATATTATATACCCTATATTACCCTATTATATCCATAATTGCGGTATTTATGGTTGTTTCATATTGTTCTTAACCACTTGCGTACAAGTGCAATAGCCATAATGGGGATATCATATGGCTAGTGAGATACACTGCAGCCACGAGCTTGTCGATGTGGCCCATCTCCGGGACGGATTCAACCCCCAGCCAATGGGGGCTCATTTAAATACAAGGCTCCCCACTGAATAAGTGGTTGGTTAATGGTTAATAATGGTTACTAGTCTATAGTGGTTAATGATGGTTAATCATTGGCTAAAACATAGGCTGGTTGGTGGTTTCGACCTACCCCTCTCAAAAATATGAGTTCGTCAGTTGGGATGATGACATTCCCAACACAGGGAAAGTCATAAAATTCATGTTCAAAAAACCACCAGAATAGGTCGAACAAAGGAAAATCCCAAGCATTTAGAGAAACTTTTGGATACGATAGAGATTGAAAAGAAAATGATACAAAATGCCACCAGCCCTCATATCAAATCACTCATTTGAGCTGGTTGGTAAATTTACCACCTGGTTATTTAACAGTTTGCCATGGAAAGATCCACAATTTTTAAAGAACGGTAAACCATCTATTTCTATGGGCCATGAATCTATACCATGGCTATGTTAGTCATAACCAGGGGGTAAATCCCACTCAAACAATGGCTCTCACTTGGCGATGACGTCACGGTACGTCTTAGGATGACGTTTCGACGATGATCATCCCCTGCAGCCAGCATTTAGAAGGGCACCTCTCTGAGTGAACAAAGTGAAACAAAACAAGCACTGCACAAATGGCAAAAGAGCAGAGTGGTATTACCATATATGTATATATATATATTAAATTAATAGTATTACAATTTACCAGGAATAACAACCATGATGAACGGGCGTTGCTAAAACGTAAACAGTAAATCCCATCTACGGGTAATCCAAAGCAATACCCAGGTAGATCCAAATGGTTTACCGTGGCGCACCCAATCAGAAATGGGTAGCCATTACCATCTGGTAAACTAACATAGCTAATTATGGAACATCACCATTTTTAATAGGTAAATCAACAATAAATGGCAATATTTCATAAGCTATGTTAGTTTACTGGAGGGTACCACCTGCTTAGATTGGTTAGTATATCCCCACCTATTAAGCTAGGGGGGGTCAAAAAATGTAAGTTACAAAAAAATAGGGTTGAGGGGGTCAAGAAGATAATGTTACATTTTTGTAATTTTCTCAAAACATGTAACTTACATTTTTTGAGAGGAAACGTCCAAAACTAGGGGGGGAGGTCAGAAAATGTAAGTTACATTTGCTCAAAAAATGTAAGTTACATTTTTTGGCCCTGTCATTGTTTATTGAATATATAGTTATAGATATATATGTATATTATTTTTTCTATATTATTATTATTAGCAGTAGTAGTAGTAGTAGAGTAGTAGTAGTAGTAGTAGTAGTAGTACTAGTACTAGTACTAGTACTAGTAGTAGTAGCGTAATAGTATTAGCAGTGCTCGTAGTATTAGATATGCTTTGACCAGATGCAAGAATGCCATAGAACTCCAGTTCGTCACCAATGGCTACCATTGGGGCTGGGGTAGTGCGGGCAAGTCGGTAAAAGCCAACGCACTGCGTGGTTTATGATGGATTGTGCTGGATCCATCATAGGTTCCAGTGACAAACTCAGCTCACACAGGATGCTGGATGATGCCGGCTGCTACTGGCGATTCATTTGGTCTGAGAATGTCTGGGATTCAGATGATTTGAGTTTGGCAGCGCAACGCAGAGTTGACATGAAAGGATATGAAAAGGTATGAAAAAAATCAAGGCAGGTTTCAATTAGATGTTTCTGTGAAATCCCTGTAGGGCCAACAAGTGCCTACAGTGTCATTTGCCAGTTTGTGGTATGAATCAATTCGATTCGATCTGTCAGCAAGGGTGTGTACAGAATAGAACTGCGCTGTGGCAAAGTTACTTTAGATGTGAGGAGTCGAGATGGGTTAGAGAAGGCTAGAGATAGCTAGAGAGTGCAAAAATCAAAGCGCTCGTCGCATGCTTGCCGCAATCTGACACATGATCTGGTTTAGTAATTAGTAATGTTTAAAACATGTCCTTTCATGTAGGCTGCATTTTGGCATATTTTGGCATGTATACTTTTGCATACTTTCGCATCAAGTTACCAGATGGTACCGGATGCTGCCGGATTCTGAGGACGCCTGTTGGGGGGCATTGGACGCCGAAGTTTGGGACCCAGCTTTCAATCATTTTCAGTGGTGCATGGTGGTGTTTCTGAAAATGTAAGCTAGACTGCTTGAGGTGATAAAAAAATGGTGGTTTGCAACAGATTTCCATGTCCAGGTGTGTACAAGTTTCATTTTGCTTATTTCTACGTAAGTGATGTCACAACACGGCATCTTTTGCAAAGCATCTTTCTGCTTGCCTAGGCTGACGCTGCACCTAGGCATGCATCGGCTGAGAACCACGTTGGGCACCTCAATGACTATAGATGACTGGGATAATACCCTATGTCGTATATTGTCATTTTTTGATACAGTATTTTTCGCGCACTTTGCCTGGAATTGGCATGAATTGCCTGGTGAATGGTGGTGTTTTTGCAAAATGTAAGCTAGACTGCTTTAGGTGTTGAAAATGATGGTGTTTTGCAGAAGATCCCCATGTCCAAACAGTCGAGCTTACATTTTCTTATTACTTCTTATTCCATCTTATTCCCACATTATGTCATAAGGCGACATATTGAATCATAATGCGACATATCTTGCAAAGCATTTTTCTGCTTGCCTAGGCTGGCACTGCACCTGAGGGAGCATTTGCTGAAAACGACGTGGGACACCCAGATCACTGTAGATGACTAAGATTGGCATGGGCTCACCGACATTCACAAATATTGACAAGGTCCTTTGAAAGTTATATAGTTTCTTGAAGTCTCTTATGGTTTCCAGTGGTTTCTTGATGCTCCCTATTTAAGCGTGAAAGATGTAAGTTGATGCAAGATCATGCAAGAAAAAACAAGATCCTATTTCATATATATATATAAGGTGAGCAGTTTGGGGGAGGGTGTTTGAGATAGTGGTGGGCTGCATGGATTTTACATTTGTGCAGTTTGCCTGGGATTGCCTGGTGTGAATGGCGGAGGTTTTTGAAAAATGTAAGCTAGACTACTTTAGGTGTTGAAAATGATGGTGTTTTGCAGAAGATCCCCATGTCCAAACAGTCAAGCTTACATTTTCTTATTACTTCTTATCCCATCTTATTCCCACATTATGTCATAGGGTGACATATTGAATCATAATGCGACATATCTTGCAAATCATTTTTCTGCCTGCCTAGGCTGGCACTGCACCTGAGGGAACATTTGCTGAAAACGACGTGGGACACCCAGATCACTGTAGATGACTAAGATTGGCATGGGTTCACCGACATTCACAAATATTGACAAGGTCCTTTGATATTCATATAGTTTCTTGAAGTCTCTTATGGTTTCCAGTGGTTTCTTGATGCTCCCTATTTAAGCGTGAAAGATGTAAGTTGATGCAAGATCATGCAAGAAAAAGCAAGATCCTATATTATATATATATTATATATATATGGTGAGCAGTTTGGGGGAGGGTGTTTGAGATAGTGGTGGGCTGCATGGATTCTGCCCCCCCATTGCTTTCAGCTTACATTTGTGCAGTTTGCCTGGGATTGAAAGGTGTGAATGGCGGTGGTTTGAAAAATGTGAGCTAGATGACTTTAGGTGTTGAAAATGATGGTGTTTTCCAGAGGATGCCCATGTCCACACAGTCAAACTTACATTTTAATTTCTACTTCTTGTTCAATCTTATTCCCACATTATGCCATAAGGTGCCATATTGTATATTATTGGATCATAATGTAGCATATCTTGCAAAGCATTTTACTGCTTGCCTAGGCTGGCACTGCACCTGAGGGAGCAATTGCTGAAAACGACGTGGGACACCCAGATCACTGTAGATGACTAAGATTGGCATGGGTTCACCGACATTCACAAATATTGACAAGGTCCTTTGATATTCATATAGTTTCTTGAAGTCTCTTATGGTTTCCAGTGGTTTCTTGATGCTCCCTATTTAAGCGTGAAAGATGTAAGTTGATGCAAGATCATGCAAGAAAAAGCAAGATCCTATATTATATATATATATTATATATATATATATATGGTGAGCAGTTTGGGGGAGGGTGTTTGAGATAGTGGTGGGCTGCATGGATTCTGCTCCCCCATTGCTTTCAGCTTACATTTGTGCAGTTTGCCTGGGATTGAAAGGTGTGAACGGCGGTGGTTTGAAAAATGTGAGCTAGATGACTTTAGGTGTTGAAAATGATGGTGTTTTCCAGAGGATGCCCATGTCCACACAGTCAAACTTACATTTTAATTTCTACTTCTTGTTCAATCTTATTCCCACATTATGCCATAAGGTGACATGTTGTATATTATTGTATCATAATGTGGCCTTTTCTTGCAAAGCATTTTGCTGCTTGCCTAGGCTGGCAGTGCACCTGAGGGAGCAATTGCTGAAAACGACGTGGGACACCCAGATCACTGTAGATGACTAAGATTGGCATGGGTTCACCGACATTCACAAATATTGACAAGGTCCTTTGATATTTATATAGTTTCTTGAAGTCTCTTATGGTTTTCAGTGGTTTCTTGATGCTCCCTATTTAAGCGCGAAAGATGTAAGTTGATGCAAGATCATGCAAGAAAAAGCAAGATCCTATATTTTATATATATATATATAATATATATATATATATGGTGAGCAGTTTGGGGGAGGGTGTTTGAGATAGTGGCGGGCTGCATGGATTTTACATTTGTGCAGTTTGCCTGGGATTGCCTGGTGTGAATGGCGGAGGTTTTTGAAAAATGTAAGCTAGACTACTTTAGGTGTTGGAAATGATGGTGTTTTGCAGAAGACCCCCATGTCCAAACAGTCAAGCTTACATTTTCTTATTACTTCTTATCCCATCTTATTCCCACATTATGTCATAGGGTGACATATTGAATCATAATGCGACATATCTTGCAAATAATTTTTCTGCCTGCCTAGGCTGGCACTGCACCTGAAGTAGAAGAAAATGTGGCAGAAGGCTTCCCCTTAGCACAAAGTTATGTAGCAGAAGGCTCCCCTAGCAGAAAGTTATGTAGCAGAAGGCTCCCCTAGCAGAAAGTTATGTAGCAGAAGCCTCCGCTAGCAGAAAGTTATCTAGCAGAAGGCTCCCCTAGCAGAAATATATGTAGCAGAAGGCTCCGCGAGCAGAAAGTTATGTAGCAGAAGGTGCCGCTGGCAGAAAGTTTGCAAAAACATTTTTCTGCCTGCCTAGGCTGGCACTGCACCTGAAGGAGCATCTGCTGAGAACGACATGGGGCACCTAGATCACTGTAGATGACTAAGATTGGCATGGGCTCACCGACATTCACAAATATTGACAAGGTCCTTTGATAGTTATATAATATACAGTTTCTTGAAGTTTCTTATGGTTTCCAGTGGTTTCTTGATGCTTCCTATCTATGCGTGAAAGATGTAAGTTGATGCAAGATCATGCAAGAAAATGTAAGATGCGATGTTACATTATATTACCATATAATGCCTATATAGTAAGCTGTTTGGGGGAAGGTGTTTGAGATAGTGTTGTGGGCTGCAGGGATTCTGGCCCCCCTATTGCTTTCAGCTTACATGTTTGCGTCGCATAGATGAGATCACCTTTGGTCATTTCATGATATGTTATGTCATTTTTTGTGCATATGTGCGCATCATTGTGCACTTTGCCTGGAATTGCCTGGTGAGTGGTAGAGTTTCTTGAAAAATGTAAGCTAGATTACTTTAGGTGTTGAAAATGATGGTGTTTTCCAGAGGATGCCCATATCCACAAAGTCAAACTTACATTTTAATTTCTACTTCTTATTCAATCTTATTCCCACATTATGTCATAAGGCATCATAAGGTGACATGTTGTATATTATTGTATCATAATGTGGCCTTATCTTGCAAAGCATTTTGCTGCTTGCCTAGGCTGGCAGTGCACCTGAGGGAGCATCTGCTGTGAACGATGTGGGGCACCTAGATCACTGTAGATTCTGGATGGCTAGGATGATATTCTATGTTCATTTTTTGTGCATGTGATTGCATATGTGCGTATCATTGTGCAGTTTGCCTGGAATTGCCTGGTGAATGGCGGCGTTTTTTGAAAATGTAGGCTAGGCTGCTTTAGGTGTTGAAAATGATGGTGTTTTGCAGGAGACCTCCATGTCCACACAGTCAAACTTACATTTTAATTACTACTTCTTGTTCTTATTCTATCTTACGCCATCTGATTCCCACATTATGTCACAAGGTGACATATTGTATGCTATTGTATCATAATGTGACATATCTTGCAAACCATGTTTCTGCCTGCCTAGGCTGGCACTGCACCTGAAGGAGCAGAAAATGTGGCAGAAGGCTTCCCCTTAGCACAAAGTTATGTAGCAGAAGGCTCCCCTAGCAGAAACTTATGTAGCAGAAGGCTCCCCTAGCAGAAAGTTATGTAGCAGAAGCCTCCGCTAGCAGAAAGTTATCTAGCAGAAGGCTCCCCTAGCAGAAATATATGTAGCAGAAGGCTCCGCTAGCAGAAAGTTATGTAGCAGAAGGTGCCGCTGGCAGAAAGTTTGCAAAAACATTTTTCTGCCTGCCTAGGCTGGCACTGCACCTGAAGGAGCATCTGCTGAGAACGACATGGGGCACCTAGATCACTGTAGATGACTAAGATTGGTATGGGTTCACCACCGACATTCACAAATATTGACAAGTTCCTTCGATAGTTATATAATATATAGTTTCTTGAAGTTTCTTATGGTTTCCAGTGGTTCTTGATGCTCCCTATTTAAGCGTGAAACATGTAAGTTGATGCAAGATCATGCAAGAAAATGTCAGATCCAATGTTACAATATGTTACATTGCGCACTTTGCCTGGGATTGCCTGGTATGAAAAAATGTAAGTAGCTGCAGGGGAGTTTTCCAAATTTCTGCAAAAACACATGAAGACCGTGACCTTAAGGTAAGCGCTTATGAAATCTAGCAAGCAGATGCAAACAGCATCAGCAACAATATTGCAGGCAATCTTGCAGATGGTGCTGATCCAAACAAACCGGGAACAGCAGAATATAGTATAAAAATGAATAGAAACAGAATAAGGTAGCACAAGATAGTACCAAATAGTAGTGCTAGTAGTACTAGTAGTACTAGTAGTACTAGTGGCAGCAATATTAATACGAATTAATAGTAGTAATAGAGTATATAATAGCAGCAAGAATAGTAGTGGTTTTCATATTATTTCATATTACTTCATATTTTATCATTAAAAATTGCTCGGGGTATTTTGAGATGATTCGATCTGCACGTCCCCCCCGTGCCCCCCCCCTGGAAAATAGAAAAAAACGTGAATTTTTAAAAAATGAGGGGGGGGTCACAAATTGGAAGTTACATTTTTTGACCCCCTCATTTTTTATTTTTTCATTGGGGGGGGGGGGCAAAAAAATGTAAGTTAGGGGGTCGCGAAAATGTAACTTACATTTTTTGACGGGGGGGTCCCCCCTATTTGTTTGTAACTTACATTTTTTGACCCCCCCCAAAAAAAAGCTGCCCAAGGGGGTGGGGATGTTAGTATCACATCGGCACTCATACAATACAACAGCGGTAAGCATACAGGACGTTTCCCCTCCGGTGTCATTTTAAACGTGGCTGGCTGGAAAACCACTATCAAAGATGGAGGTTTCTAGTTGGGAAAAGCATCTCTAAATGGATGAATTTTATGGAATTTCCAGCGGGCCATGTTTGATTCCTGAAGGGTATATCCATTGATATCCATTATTGTCCCACTGTTAACCCATCAATCCCATCAATCTATCCCCATTTTTTACCATGTTTATTGCCATATCGAACTACCAATTTGTTGATCACCTCCGCCAGGTCCCTTTCGTCCTCGCCCCGGCGAACGCCGAAGTTCAGGCGACACTGGCGCGAAGTTCGGGTGGCGAGGTCAAGCAACGGAGAATGGTGTGCCGAAGATGAGCTATGTCCCTTAAAGATCTGTCTTAAATAGCCATGATTTATGTATATTTATGCCATGACCCTCTGGTGATGTCAAGTTATAGCTATTGAAAAATATGGCCATGGAAATAGTTGATATACCCACGACAAAATGTGATTTTCCATAGTTATGTAAACGTTTACCAAAGGGTAGATGTCATGAAATGTGACATCGATGTCATTGACGAATTGGAGACATGATAATAAACATCAACGTTTTTTTTTTGAGTTTTGCACTTTGCGGCAGTCAACATCCGACCAACTCCACTTGGGTTGAATAGGTTCGTGTAGAGGGCTGGGTCGACTTTCACCCGGCATTGAAAAAAAAAACATGGCTGAGTATCTCATAGTATATCCAAATACAAGATGAATGATATGAATGGAATCTTCAAGCCGCATGGTTTTTAAGGTTTCCTGATATGAATGGAATCTTCAAGCTAGTTTTTAAGGTGTCCATCTCAAATTGCAACAATGACTGTGCGGCTCCAGCACGGGCATCGCCACCTGTGCCCTCTGTTTGCGAAGCGTTGCTATCCCGATTTTAGTGATGTGATTGCAATATGTTTGTATGCGTATGTATGCACATATGATATCACATATGTGCAGATTCAGATATGGAATTATCCTTTTATTATTACGCTTAGATTCTGCTTAGATTTCATAGTTTGTTTCATCTTGTTTACACCTGTTTGTTAGCATTGTTCTCTGAAAGAGAAGCTAGCAGTCCTCCGCTGCGTGCCTGCATTCCCGACTCAGCCGAAAAGCTAGAGCAACCTGGTGCTGCAGCCAAGGATCACCGTGTTTCAAGGCTTGTTCAAAATCACATCATCAAACTTGGGGGAGGTTGCAGTTGAGGTGAAACACATATGAGCATAACCATCAGTTTGGATATAAACCCTATAACATCCTGTAACTATAGTTATATATGCAGTTAATCAGTTATAACGGGAACAGCACTTCAAAGAAGGGCATTGCTGGTGATAAAATCTTGGTATCGTGGCTAATTGTCGATATGTTTATTCCGGCAAAGAAGCTGGGCTTGGTGGCTTGGGCTTGGCTTGACGAGCTTTACAGGGTCGAAAAGGCTTACTTACCCCCTGGTGAACAAACATAACTATGGTAAATCACCATTTTGATGGTTAATCAACTATGGCATTTTCAATAGCAAACTCTTAGTCATTACCAGAGGGTATTTGACTTCTTAATGCACACACTTGCTAGCTTTGTCGAAGTTCGCCACGAGCCATGGTTTTTGCGGAAATTTCATCCTTGACATCCTCACCCGAAACATCGATTCGATGCGGGTGAAAAAATCGCAGGAAACCCTGGGACCCTGGCCTCCCAATTCTTAGAATTTGGAGGTTGAAAATTGACATGTTCCCGTATCAACATCCATTGATTTGGACATTCACATCTATATAGTTCCATCTAGCCACATGGAATCCACATGGTAGGTATCTGCATAATCCCAAGTTATCCAACTATGATAAACTGATACCCTCTGGTAATTTAACATAGCTATTGAACATGTACCATTTATAGTTGATTTACCTATTCAAAATGGTGATTTTCAATAGCTATGTTAGTTTATCAGAGGGTAAACCCATTCAAATCTACGGCATTCCACAGCCGAAACATGTGTCTGCGCGGATTGGATGGTCAAGGTCCACTGGTTGAGTTGCAGCCATAGAAAAAAAATCCTCAACAAATTAAAAATCGTTAGCCCACTTATAAACCAATATTTAGCATTATTTAAATAAACTCTAAACAGCTCCAAACCCCCATTCTTGTAGTTTAAATGAACTTCAATCCGAGTTTTTCGTGGTCAAAGTCGGGGATTTGGTCAAAACCGTGTACCCCTTCGGTTCACATCAAAATAGTTGGTAAATAGATGTTCATCCCCCGAAAAACGCTATTTACCCTCTGGTAAACTGCCACATAATTATGGAAAATCACATGTTTTTAATGGGAAAACTCACTATAAATGGCAATTTTCAATAGCTATGTTAGTCATTACCAGAGGGTAAACCTCCATTTTCCTATGGTTTTCCTATGGTTTTCATAGAATGTTAGCCATAACCAGAGGGTATAGGTATTGATCCATAGCCACCATGGTTTTTTTCGGGCCGGTGCCCACCTGTCCAGTGGAAGATGGAGCCACTCCCCAGAGAATGGCGACTGCAGCTGATGCCAAAGGCGGTGGATGTGACAAACAAATGTGGATTTTGACATGGCATATGAATAATGTAATAATACCCTCTGGTAAACTAACATAGCTATTGAAAATGGCCATTTATAGTGGATTTTCCCATTAAAAATGGTGATTTTCCATAGCTATGTTAAATTACCAGAGGGTAACACCAACGGGATATAATAAATAATAGGCATATTAATATTATTAATATCCACCAATAATAAAATTTATGATATATGACATGTTATACTAATGGTGTAAAAAAAGAACATGAATGGGATAATAATGGTATTATAATAATAGGATGATAATAGGATATCAATTGGGATTGTTGGTGGGATATGATTGTGGGAAATAGTATGGTTTAATAAAGATAAAAATGGAATGATAACGGTATATTAATGGACTATACTCCATAGCTAGGTGGCATTTTGACAGGAAAAATACTTAAATTTCTCGTCTGCGGGTTTCACACTCCCAAAAGCTTTGGCCAACTGATCAGCATTTTCAGGTAGAGATGGACAATAAATAGTCAAACACTACCCTCTGGTAAACTAACATAGCTATTGAAAATCACCATGTTTAATGGGTAAATCCACTATTTCAATGGCCATTTTCCAGTTCGCAAACTCTTAGTCATTGCCATTTTGGGTCATATTCGTTGGACCCAAAAAATGATCAAAATGGAACCCATGGAACAAGCCCTAAGAAAAACATCAGCTTCAGGATAGGATCTATGATTTTCGCACAGAAATCACCTGAAATCCCGCAACACTGCACTGCTTTTGAGGACAAAACATCGAGGAAAGCCAGGAATCTTTCCCATGAAATATCTGCACAATAATAGCGTCCAGCCATGGTTTTTGGTCATTTCAGATACATATCTCACTGGAAAAAAGCCGTGATTAAAGGAAAGGGCCTCAAACACATGTTTACCCTCTGGTAAACTAACATATATAGCTATTGAAAATGGCCATTTATAGTGAGTTTTACCATTAAAAATGGTGATTTTTTTAGTCATGTTAGTTTATGAAAGGGTACTTTGTCCAAACAATTGCCTCCAAATTTCTGCACCTTGGAATCCTTGGACTGTTTTCAAGGGTAAACCATTGACAAAACCTTGGAATTTCCCATAAAAAATAGGAATAAATAATGGAATAATGGTATCATCATAATAACAAATAGGTATGATAGTGGTATAATAGTGTAATAATGGTATACCCATTGCTGTTATAGGAAGAAATAGGCATCAAATCTAATAATATATATAATGGTATATCCATTGTTGTTACATGATAAATAGTGTTATAATGGTGGTAAAACAATTTCATAAACCATCCCCAAATCACATTTTTTTTAGGTGGTATAAATTTCCCATTCCCAGTCATGGGTGGTAAAAATGGCATTTCTTTACCCACAGCAAAATTGGATCATGGGATTTTTTCGAGTCTTAACTGGGATTCTACACTATCATTAACCAGTATTAACCAGTATTAACCAGTATTAATCACTGGTAAACATACAAAAAACTATGGAAAATCACCATTTTTCATTGGTAAATCAACTATTTCTATGGAAAATCACCATTTTTAATAGGTAAATCCACTATTTCTATGGAAAATCACCATTTTTAATAGGTAAATCCACTATTTCTATGGAAAATCACTATTTTTAATAGCTTTTTGTAAACGTTTACGGGTAAGCAGCAGGACCGTTCCACACCTGGGCCGTACTTCCAAGCAGGGCATCCCAAAGCGAACGCGGGTGGAAGTTCTGCGCCGGAGAAAGTGACGTATCTAGTGACTGGGTACCCAGCGACTGGACCATTTATGAATGAATTACCTATTAAAGATGGTGGTTGTCCATAGTTTTTTTGTATGTTTACCAGAGGGTTAAACAAATGGATATATCATGGACATATCATGCAATGTGGGGCTCCCGTTCGATAGCTAAGTTGGTTTATAACTCCAATAACTATGGTTTATGGTACTTCTAACTATAGTTAATGGGGGTTATAAACAGAACTGGCACCCGGCCTGGTAAACATACCAAAAGCTATTGAAAATGGTCCATTGAAATAGTGGAATTAGCCATAAAAAATTGTGATTCTCCATAGCTATCTTAGTTTACCAGAGGGTATAGCCAAAAGGGTGGATAAGGCCCTGTAAGGCCTATGTAAGGGAATATCCCCCCAAAATATGGCCAAAAATATGGTACTAGCGTACCTCCATTTTAGGATCCTGAAGATCTCCCATTGACCCGAAGTTATAGCCAAAAGGGTGGATATGGATGGTGAAAGCCCTATGATTTTAACATTTTAACCATGATTTTCCTATAAAAAAATCCCTCAGTGAAAATGGATGTTTATTCCCCCAAAATATGGTAATGATAGGTTTTGAAGCCCATTTGAGAGGAATTCAAGATCATGATAGAGGTAATACTAGCAAT
The DNA here is from genome assembly GCA_947184155.2 of Cladocopium goreaui. Lineage (NCBI taxonomy): Eukaryota > Dinophyceae > Suessiales > Symbiodiniaceae > Cladocopium > Cladocopium goreaui. The sequence goes on along the minus strand of CAMXCT020001440.1, from coordinate 125,007 downwards.
ATAATTGGTATCTAGTATGGTATATTCAATATATCTGATACCATATCACCATTTTCATTATGGAACCTATTAGATTATTAGATTTAGCAATTTATGGTGATAATGAGCATAGTAGTTTATATCTGATAGGAATTGAAGATTGAAGAGGAATGTAATAGGAATGAAATTAACCATTGGAATGGATAGGAACATTAATAGGAATTCACTATTTAATTGGATATAATGATAGAAGTGATAATAGCAACATATTATTCAATTCCTATTAGATATCAGTTATGATGGTCATTATCACCATATTATGGTGATAATGACCATTATAACTGATATCTAATAGGAATTGAATATTGAAGAGGCATGTAGTAGGAATGAAATTAACCATTGGAATGGATAGGAACATTAATAGGAATTCACTATTTAATTGGATATGATGATAGAAGTAAAAATAGCAATATATGGTGATAATGGCCATAATAACTGATATCTAATAGGGAGTGAATATCATGATAGAGGTAATACTAGAAATATAAGAGGAATACACTAATAATGATACTGTGAATCCAATATTAATAGATATGATAGTAGTCCTAATCGTTCTAGAGTGTTCCCTATTTGGGGTAATGATAAAGTAGGAATGTACTGATATCATAATCATGGACTGGTGATAGGGATGTAATAGGAATATAGAATGATATAACAGGAATATAATAGGCATAAAATAGGAATGGTATAATAGGAAAATACCGTTTACCACAATAATAGGGATATAATATAATGGAAAAAAACATGATACAAGTAAGTAGGGATGAAATACAGAAGATGTAATATGGTTACACATATGTAGTTATACAACATGTAATGGTAGGCATAGTATAGTGGGATAATTGGGACATTATCCTTGCCACACGAATAGAATGCAGGTAATGGGAATACAATTGATCCCAGTCATTGGAATGAAATGGGTGGTAATTGCGTCATCATATTCCCACAGTCGAATCCAGTTTCCATTCCTACAAAAGGAACATGATAGGAATAAAATAGGAATATAATTGGTATATACACACATGAATAACACATATATATATAAAGCGGATATACAATTTTAATAGGAACATTTGTATATCATATGTAATGATGATAGGGATGAAACAATTACATTATAGGGATTTAAAACAAAATAAACAAGGATATGATGGAAGTCAATGGATTTGAGGGAAATGTTGCTGGAAAACATCGCTGAATCATCATTCATTCCTTGCTAAGCTTAGATGCCCCGGAAAAGCAGCACATGCGAAAAGCAGGAGATGACGAATTCACAGATGTCTGGATATGCGAAATTTCGCCAATCAAACTACGTTCCGGTAAACTAACATAGCTATTGAAAATGGCCATTTATAGTGGATTTACCCATTAAAAATGGTGATTTTCCATAGTTACGTTAGTTTGTCAGAGGGTACATATCATAGCTTGCTTATGCTTGTTGCTTGATCTAATTAGCCCATCAGCCGGTGTTTCATGTCCGGTGTCTCCAAGGGGACTCCCGTCCCCTTGGTGCAGTTCTCTGTGCTTGTTGATGGGGTGTTTTGTGGTGGTTTGACCATACTTCACTTACATCCCCTAAATCAAACAACACAAAAAAATGTGGTTTGGAAAACGCCCAACCAAGATCTGGAAATTTTGGAGCATTATTGTGGACATCTGTCTCTGGTGGACAAATTGCAAACTCTCCCCAAAGAAAAAAACTTCCCTGGGCCCAGTGGTCGTGCCTTCTGCTGGGATCAAACTCGACCTTGAAGGAACTGTGCACAAACTAAGTACCAGCAACACACGAAATATTGTGTCCCGCCTGCCCATATATCCGTCTATCTATCTATCTAATCTAATCTAATCTCATCTCATCTCATCTCATCTCATCTATCTAGCTATCTATCTATCTATCCGTATCTATATCTATCTATGTCTATATCATTATCTATATCTATATCAGTATCAATATCTATCAATATATATATATATATTATATAAATAGATGTGATGCAAACATTCGACAGTATCACAAGTAGGCACTTCCAAATGCCAGCCGTTTCCAGTGTAGCTGGTGATCCAAGTTCTAATCATGGGACTATCCTATTTTATAAATGGGGCCCAAATCAACAATGATCGATTGTATAATTACAATATTTAATATATGATTTATCGATAATTACAGTATGTAATATTTATAGTTACAGTTTTTATCGATTAATATGTTTAATTACAATCATTGCGTATCAGTATTAATGAGTTGCCCCATCATCATAAATAGTTGCTTGTTTTATTCCTTTGAGTTGTCTCATAATTTTACCAATGTTTACCGAATGGGGCCCATATGAACAATTCTCAAGAATTACCATCTACCCGTGACAAATTGTCCGGCAGTTCTGTGGTGTGGAAAGCATGGGCTGAAGATGGAAATGGGCAATACCTAGGCCAACCACATCTGGGTAGTAACCTGTTTATCCAGAGTTGGAACTGCGGACACCTGTGCAAATACAGTCAAATACAAATCATACAATCCCTGGTGCTCCAGGGAGAAAAAAAAAACCTGTTTGGAGCAGTAGGGCTTATGATGGAATGTGTATCTTATCATACCTATATGTGTACACATACATAGTACATATTATATATATATCACTATATGCCCGAGGCTGTCGGACTGGATATCACCCCTAAAAACCAGCTTCATGGCTCCCAAAAAAGTCTTTGGGTCTTGGATGTTCACATCCCGGGATTGGATCCCCAACATGGGAACCAAGTTTTGGTTCCCAAACACCCAGCAACCCAGCACCCAATTCCTTGCAGCATCCAATCGCTTTCTCGTCATCGCGGCATCAAATCGTGTGTCAAATCTCCGAGTCTCCGCTGTTTCAGGGCGTTTTATGTTCGCCGAACGGGCTCGGTTGACGCTGAATTCTGCAGTCACACGTACAAGGCCACAAGGAGCGAAAGTCCCGGTCGTAGTGTCCAGGGTCAGCAGTTGGAAGTGCCCAAGTGCCCAAAAAATCAGATCCAGATCCAGTTGGTAGTTTGTAACATGTTGTAACCTCACATATCCCATACATATCCCACGTGTAACTGAGGATATTCATGGATATTCCATCACTGGCGGTGATTAACCACAGTGGCTGACCTGAGTTTCTCTCTAAGGAGAAGATCCTGTAGCCAGGGGTTGATGGTTTGACTACTTGGATTTGCTTAAAGAAACCCCCCAACAAAAAATAACGAGATTCCCAAAATAGTGGATATGATTCATTGACGGCTATGGACTATTGATGATTGATGAGTATTGATGATTGGTTCCATGGATGATTTCTGAGATCATTTCCCACGAATCTTCGAATTTCGATGCCACCCAGGACCAGTCTCTCCACTCTGATGGCTGGGGGCACTTCTCAACCGCTGCAAATTGTGTAGCCAGTGGTTTCCACTGCAGCTACAAAGGAACAGAGTCCAAGAAAATGACCGCTGCACGAACGATGAAGAGTTCTGTTAGAGCTTCACCTACGCAATATGCCCCATAATCATATGGCATGTATGGTAATATTTGTCATTTGGTCTCTTTTTGGGACATGCTAGCACTTGTACACAAATATAATTACAATAAATACAGTAGATCAATAAACAAATAAATAAATAGATAAGCACAATATATATATATATGTACCATACATAGAGCATATGCGCATTTTGACTATCCCATACTTTGCGCGCTGTGTCTCACAGGAGTGTCTGAGTCACCCATTCCCAGTTTTCAGAGACGTTCGATAACAGAAGACTGCCAGGCTGATTCATTACAAAGTCAAGCAAAAAAACACACTAAAACTATAGACTACCAACAATCATTAATTAACTTTGTATGTTTTATCATCTTAATCCAGTCAAGGACTACTGGACTTGGGTTCACTTTGTTCCAGCCGCTGATTTCGGAGAACTACTCACCAAACCCCCTGGACAAGATGCACCATGGTTTTCCTCAGCGTGAAACTATTATAGTCCTAGAGCATGGGCCTCCAAATGACTAGAGCCAATACTAAAACATACTACAGATCTACAGTAAAACAACATGTCATCCCAGTAAATTATGACTAGTGTGCGTTTATGCACACACACAAACACCCATATCTACATCATATTATACAAACTGTGACATACAGTATATGTATTCTGTATGGATTCTGCGTGTGGATTGTGCGTCAAACTGCAACAGTCAAAGGTTTCCGACCCTGCGACGGGTTTTTTCTTTGCACGACTCCACGCTTCCTTTGGTGGACCTGTGGGCATCTGATTGCAAACAATCCAAGTGACAACATGATTGACTCTATCCTGGATTCCCATTTCTTCATCAACCATATGTATATTATATACATATGTATATACAGAAAAATAAATATGCATATATATATATATATATATTATATATATTTATTTATATAAATATATATATATATATATTATATATATGTGTGTGTGTGTGTGGCCCATGGCCCATATTCATGATAAACCGCATTTTTGTTGGTCAACCCCTCAATTGTCAGGTTAAATGATCGGTACCCTGCTGCCTTGCACCGGCCCGCAGCTACGGCGATGCCCCCGCTTATACCACGGGTGTCGTGGGTCGTGAAATCCGGAAATGGTGCTTAGGACGACAAAGAAGATTGGGGAATGGGTGAGTAACTGCAGATTTTCATGGATTTTGATGGACTAACTGCAGATGTTCATAGATTTTGATGGATTTTGGCGGTTTTTTGCTTCTCAGGCCTCCTTTTCAGGCTGGGAAATCAGAGAAATTAAGGAGATACTGAGATATACTGAGATACTAACAAAAACGTATCATCATGTATCATCCAATTTAGTGTCAAGGTTTTTCTAACCCATCCCCCAAATCTCATGACGGTCGTGGAGAAGGAGCTGTGTATCCTTCCGCGGACGCTGCCAGGTGATATGGAGTCTCTACGTGATGATTTGACCACCAAAAATTTAACACAACTATGGAACATGGCCTTATTGTTGGATGATTTACCTAATTTATTGGATGATTTTGTGAATTTATTGGATGATTTACCATGATTTACCTAATTTATTGGTGTAGCTACCGCATCTACTATTGGATGATTTACCTCATTTAATTACCTATCAAAGAGTGGTGATTGTCCAAAATCAACCAGCTATGTCAGATGCCAGCTAGGGTAACCAACATTTTTTAGGGATTTAAGCAACACATATGGTGGGATTTTATGGGATTCCACCAACAGTTGGAACTTCTGGAGGGGTTACACCTCCGCTGCAAAGTGAAGCATACTAACGATGTTTGATATGGTTCTATATGGTCTAATAGGGATAATAATTGGAAATAAGATGGGATAATAAAGGTATATTATGGTATATTTGATATACACATCAAGATGTTGGGGCCAAGTGCTTGTTCTTCCGCCCATGTTTACAAAATTTTACATCCCATCCCTGGTTTTGCCTAGAAAAACCACAGGTAGATGCCCCGGCTTTTCTTCGCAAAATTGGTTGGTTGGTCTCCACCAGTGAATCTGGTTGGTGGTTAATAGTGGTTAATAGCGGTTAATGATGGCTAATAATGCTTAATTATTGGTTAATTATGACTGGTTGGTGGTTTTAAGTTTTAACCATCTTGAGAAATGATGGAGTTAAAGTCAATGGGAAGGATGACATCCCATAAATTATGTTTCAACTGTTGGGTTGACAAAAAAAATGTTGCTGGTATACCTACCCCTCTGAAAAATATGAGTTCGTCAGTTGGGATGATGAAATTCCCAATGTATGGAAAATATAAAAAAATGTTCCAAACCACCAACCAGGAATTCACTGTCGGGTTTATGGTAGATGTATCCACCTAACTTGCTGAATCGGTGACTCGAAACCAACTTATGACGGCCACCAGCTTGTACCGGCATGTTTCACGGTATCCCAGTGGTAAGCCAGGACTTACCCTCTGGTTATGACTAACATAACTATTGAAAATGACAATTTTTCATGGGAAAATCAACTACTTCTATGGCCATGTTCAATAGCTATTTTGACATAACCAGGCCGGGCATATTGCCATTACTAAATCGCTCCGATCACCTCTGCAACATCCCATGCACAGCAAAGAATCCAGGATCGAAAAGGACAGTTCCGCAGCAAGTATTTGAAAAAACTCGCTGAACTCAAGGTGGATCACGTAATTTTCCAGGCCCACATCAGTCCCTTATCTGAGCGCAATCTGAGAAGTGATTTTCGTGATCAAGCCATCTAGCCTAATCTAGCGCAATCTAAACCTCAATTCCAACACCAAAAATCCCAAAAATGAATCTGGTTGGTGGTATGCCTACCCATCTTAAAAATATGAAAGTCAGTTGGGATGATGACATTCTCAACTGAATGGAAAAATAAAATTCACGTTCCAAACCACCAACCAGGAAACATGTCAGTCGCGAACTTCGCCAGTTTTGGCCAAGTGGATCAAAACTAGTGGACTTTATCTTGGCGGATTCAGAATCCTTTCAATGTCGATGGCCGTAAAGGGACTGACATGCACCAATGACCCAGCTTCGACAGCGCCTTTCAAACTATCCCGCGCAATTCGCGGCTCCACAGAGAGATTAGGGCATCACAACCCTTGGGGCGGTATGAAATCACACAAGCTCTTGGGGTCCCAAATGATCTCTTCATCATTGGATTGGTTTAAGGGAAAATCTACAGGAAACCATGGTTTTTACCATCAAATATAGGGCTTTCCTGTAAATTTTCCCATCATCCAATTCTATGACTTCACTAAATTCATACAAGATCACGATTTTTCTCAGGTGATTCTTTTGCTGAATCCATGTGTTACGAGACCTGCCTCCGTTGGAAAACTTCTTGGTTAAGCCACTTCGGGATCATCCAGTGCCGTTCGTCATCCATTTTGGCTGGTGGTAATCATAGTTCTATGACCATTAAAGCTACCGATTGAAATCACCAGCCACAAAAGGGACATGTTTTTTGAATTACCAACTGACAACCTCAGCAGACCTGACAGGTGAAGTAAGTTCCTTCAAATCAATCTGCAGTGGCATCGACAAATGTGACATCATGCAAACCACAAAAGTTGTTGGGTCTGACAACCAAAACCATCTTTGAACTCATCTCTGATGCTCCAGCTATAGTCTATACTGACTTAACAGCATTGCCTTTGAAGAATGTCCAAATGCAGGTCATTGATGCGATACATGGAGCATCTGAGAGTCAATTGATATGTTTACTATGAAAAATAGTTTGGCTTGAGCTTAAGGAAAATCTACAAGATACCGATACCATATTTCTTGCATGTTTTCCCTTCATTCAATTCTGCGTGGGGCTGCTGCTGGTGCTATTATTGGTGAATATAACCATGGTTACCATGGTTCTAACTTCTAACCCAACAAATTTCAATGTGATCCAAAGGGTGAAAGCTATGGAAGAGACTATCTCTGATAATCGAAGACAGACAGGCAGACAGACAGACAAACAGATAGATAGGTAGCTAGGTAGAGATATATATATATAATATATATACATATGCAGTAGATACCTGGTTGGTGGTTTCAACCCCTCTTAAACATATGAAAGTCAATGGGAAGGATGACATCCCATATATGAAATGGAAAATAATCCAGTCATGTTTGAAACCACCAACCAGATATGTTCATTTATTTTCCCATTAAAATACCATAGACTATTTGGATCATCATTGATTTTCAGTGTATATCCCCAACCAGATACAGTAGATGGCTTGGCAGATAGACATAGTGTGCACCATGAGGATTTTCCCTCAAAGGTCACACCCCTTTTGAATGCAGGTGACCTCAAACTCCTTCCTAGTGGTGGACGGTGACCTACTACAGGGCTTTGGTAAAGATGTGACCAAAGAAAGATCAACATATAAGTAAAACATTACAGCAATAGAAACGCAAAAACATAGATACAAAAATATATTTATATATGAATGCATACATGTACACATAATATGTGGCTATGGTGGCTATGAATCAATACCTATAGATACCATTAAAAAAGGGGGATGAACATCCATAAATCCCAGCTATTTTGGTGTGAACAGCAGGGGTACAGGGTTTTGACCCATATCCATATACCCTCTGGTAAACTAACATAGCTATGGAAAATCACCATGTTTCATGGGAAAATCCACTATAAATGGCCATGTTCAACAACTATATTACATTACCAGAGGGTAATGGCATAAATATGGTAGTATTGGTTAATAATCCATGTTAATATTGGTTAATATTAACCCATGTCTCAGGGAAAATATGTACAGGAAAAAATCCAGGAAAGTAAAAGTGGCTTGACATGGCTTTATTTTGGTGTTATTTTTGGAATTGTCTGCTCACAGGAAAGCATGTCAGTAATATATGTTTGTGAGTTTCTGTGGAATCCACATATCGCCCCTTCTTGGCTCGTCTGGGCTTGTCCGACAACTCAGACGGTGGCGGATTGGGGGGCGCTGTCCGCATTGGCCGTGTCCTCAGCGATGAAACGCGGAATTTCACCTTTTTGGTGCTGTACTAAACGCGTTAAAAACATGTTACCATCTGGTTATGACTAACATAGCAATGGTATAGATGACCCATAGAAATAGATGGTTTACCTATTAAAAATGGTGGTTTTCCATGGCTATGTTAAATAACCAGATGTTACAGTAAATGAGAACTAATGGCTACTAAGCGCTCACTAATGACACCTGGTTTTTTCAAGTGACAATTCATACTGGTGAATAGTAGTTGTAGTTAATAGTGGTTTCATAACGGTTTAATGTTTAATGTGTGTTGTTATAGTGATCAAAAACATAATTTTGCACTTGGGGGCTCATCCATCGAATCGAATTAGGTTATATCAATAAATTGTGGGAAAGACCATATTAGGATAGAAATGAGCTGCACTTGCGAAACTTGTGGTGAAAACACCAGCCAGCAAGTGGGACAGAATATATAGGAGGAACAAAAACACAAATTTAGTGCCAAAAAAATGTTTATCCTCTGGTAATTTCACATATAACTATTGAAAATAGCCAATTAAATAGCCCATTGATAGTTGATTTACCTACAAAAAATGGTGATTTTCCAGTTCGCAAACTTAGTTTACCAGAGTGTATCTCCACTTGCTCGGCTGCCCCAAGGCGTGCCAAAGTTCACCAGCCAAACAACAGGGAACGTAACAACTACTATAAAAAATGAACTTCAACAATTTCAACAATACAAGATTATAATTCCAGTTGTAGTTAATTTTACGATATTTTTTACTTCAATACAAGATTATAGTCAATACAAGACACGATTTTACTAGATTGACTGGTGCTTGGATTGGCGATTGTAATACTGGGGTTCCAAAACCACTGGAACCCAAAGAACCAGTTGACAACGCAGTCTTTGGAAACCAACTTCTAACTGGTACTCACTATCACTTTGCAATGCAGAACGGTCAAGTGTAGTAGGTACCCTCTGGTAATTTAACATAGCTGTTGAAAATTGCCATTTATAGTGGATTTACCTTTTGAAAATGGTGATTTTCCATAGTTATGTTAGTTTACCAGAGGGTAACTCATCTACTTTCATAAAGGTCACTGGAACCATGGCATCGTGAAAAAAAAATGAGAGGAACGTAGCACTTTTGGGGATACCCTCTGGTAAATTAACATAGCTATGGAAAATCACTATGTTTAATATTTAAATGAACTATTTCAATGGGCAAGTTTCCATAGCTATGTTAGTTTACCAAAGGGTAGAATACATATATGTTAGTATATACTATGGTAAATTAAATATGGTAATACACACATATATATATATATGGTAAGATATCTTAAGGGATTAACTAACATATACTAACATAGTCCTTAATATATCTTATTATCCCCCTTTTGTTGGTTCATCTCCCGATGTCCCCTCCACATCCCTCCACGTTGGACGCACCGAGGGACCAAGTTGTCCTTGCTGAGACGCCAGGGGACGTACATCAACATGGCAATCAGAAGGCTGAGGAGGGCCACCCACACATAGCCTCGAAAGGGATCATCTAGGCAAATCTCCCGTATATATATATATAGAGGTAACTATATATATATATATCATTATAGATCTGTGCGTGTTCATGTCTTTAACACATTTCTCTCTCTCTCTCTCTGTGTGTCTCTCCCTGTCGTTGTATCTTTATAGTTCTTTGTAGTCAATGGGAGATCTCCAGGATCCTAAAATGGAGGTACAAGTACTGTACCATCTTTTTGGCCATATTTTGCCGGGATATTCCCATTGATGTAGGTATGTAATACGTATTGACGTAGTGACTATAAAGGTGGTTGTCCGCAAGCAAGGGGATCGCAGCAGCGGTGACACAAAGGATCTGTTGGGTTCATATTATTAGCCAACCTGGTTATGACCTATCTGTTACATAGCCATGGAAAATCCCAACCATAAATGGAGGCTTTAATGGGAAAATCATCTATTTCGATTAGGGCCATTTTAACACTTCGCCATGGTTTTTCGATGGCCCATAGAAATAGATGGTTTACCGTTCTTAATAGCATGGTGGATCTTTCCATGGCAAACTGTGAACGTCATAACCAGATCGTATGTCCAATGGATTCCAATGGATTCAATGGATTTCTTCATCGCCAACTGACTTGGGTTCGATCAAAAAAGAACATGCCACGAAATGTCATGTTCATACTAAGCATGACCATCAAGATCACGAAAATTGCTCATTCTCACCTCTTATCACCATCATGTTCATCATTTTCCTGGAAAAAAAACATATCATTTTCCCCTATCTTTTCCAAACATTTCGCCGAAAGAAATCGATGATTGGCGCCACGGGGCTGTTGGCGATCATGCGCAGGCCGTTCATGGCGCGCAAACACATGGAGTCCGTGAGACCCATCCAGAAGGCCGCCATGAAGGTGCAATCCTCAACGACTGCATCGCTGTTTTTTGCCATGGAAATGGTGAAGATATTAATTGATGTGTGTGTACAGATATGTGATGCGTATGTCTCATGGATATGCTTGCATATATATATATATATATGTATATATATATATATGTGTGTGTTATATATGTGCGTGCATACATACATACATAAACATAAACGGATACAAACAACCACATTAAAAAAAAAAAAAAAAAAAAGAAAGAAGACAACCAAGAAAGGAACAAAGGAAAGAACACAAAGAAAAGCCATACAGGAAGAAAGCCAACAAAGGGACAGAACAGACCGAAAGACATTACAAACAAAAAACAGGAAAGAACAGGAAAGACAGGAATAAAAGGAAAGAACAGGAAAGGAAAGGAGGGACAGAAAAGGACATAAAAGGACGAAAGGACAAAACACAGACATGAACAAGACACCATACCAGACAGACCAGGACATGACAGGCATCAGACATAACATCATAATTACAGACATGACATAGAGATACATTACATTACATTACATTACATTACATTACATTACATTACATTACATTACATTACATTACATTACATTCATACATACATACATACATACATACTTACATACATATATATATATATGTATTATATACATACATACATACATACATACATACATACTGCATATAAATATATATACATATAATTATATATATATCGAATGGCTAAATGTATCAAACCTTTCCAGCCGCATGGGGATCATCATGCCAATGGCTCAAATCGGCCTGTTCGTTCGTTCGTTCGAATCGAGTGGGAAAATTGGAACATCCAGCAAATGGGGAGTACCATAGGAAAACCATGGGAAAATGGAGGTTTACCCACTATTTTTATGGTGATTTAATGGTTAACAATGGTGAATAATGGGATGATAATGGGATGATAATGGGATGATAATGGGATGAAAATGGGATACTACCCTCTGGTAATGACTAAGAGTTTAGCTATGGAAAATGGCCCAGTCGAAATAGTTGATTTGCCCATACAAAATGGTGGATCTTTCCATAGTTTTTTGTATGTTTACCAGAGGGTAGTTTTAAAAAAAAAGCTTGTGTAATGATGGGAATATTTGATGGGGATTTTTTAATGTGTTAATGGGATTAGAATGGGATGAGATTGTTATTTTTTGAATACCTACTACCTGCATAATACACTAATCACACCTGTCCCCATCATGTCAACCCCGGATGAATAACCAGCCAGAGCCGTCTGAGCTGTTTAATTGGGTAGTACCATTTGAAGAGCAAATGAAGAAATTTGGGAAATGCCCGCTATTTTAATCAACCAGGATCTATTTATTCAGGGGGGACATTGAGATGTTTGATGCCCAGGTCAGCTGAAGCTCTACTCTAGCATCTTTGTCTCTGCAGGGGGTTTCACTATTCAAAAATAGCGTTCTTAGGTAAAAATTAATTCCCCAAAGATTATGACTGGTTGGTGGTTTTTTCCAACCCCTCTGAAAAATGATGGAGTTCGTCAGTTGGGATGATGACATTCCCAATATAATATGGAAAGTCATAATCCATTCATGTTCCAAACCACCAGTATATCTCATTAACCATTATGAACCATTATTAGCCAGTATTAACCACCATAAAATGGCTGTTCCAGTCACCACCAACAGGCGTTGTTTCTGGTTGTGCTGAATTCAGTAGCCCTGTCCGTTGTGGTGTTCCCCACAGATTCATCCAGGATTCTCCAGTGGATCCCACCAGGCTAGGAAAAAAATCACATCCCACTAGATACCCTTTGGTAAACTGCCACATAGCTATGGAAAATCACCATTTTTAATGGGAAAATCAACTATTAATGATGGTTAATGATGGTTAATAATGGTTAATATTAGTTAATAATATGGTTAATAATCGTTAATAATGATGGTTAATGATAGATCATAGTTTTCAAAATATGGTTAAACCAGATGGTGAAAATATCTACATATCCTATCTATTCCCACTATGTCCCAATCTTATCCGTTTTTTTGATGGTGACGATATCACCTGATCTTTTTTGTTAAACGTCACAAAGGGCAAATCCGAGAAGCGAAGAGATCCAGCAGACTGATCAAAGGATTGATGATGAATTGGTCCACCTGAGCTGACCATGTCTGACTATCCCAAAATTGATATGGTGGTTTCATGGTGAAACCAGCAAAATGGTTGTGTTTTATAATTTTATTAATTGTGAAATATTTTATTTTACAATCACATCCAGGATTATTATATAATGGGATTGTCACTCATATGAGTGGTTTTTGTAGTTGAGATCAGTTGAGATATAATGGTTCACTAGTTATAAGTTGAGATATAATAATGAGGCATAGAGTTGAGGTATAATACCCATTGAGATGATGTTTATAGTGAAAAATCGCGGTTTTTATTATGCTTTGATAGTTGAGATATAGTCCAATAGTGGTGTTTCATGCTGGTTTTCAACTGTGGTGGTAAAAAATGTGGTGTTTGATCCTGATCGTGAATGAGTGGTTAATGGTCTAATAATATGATGCTGATTGTTCATATATTAGTCTGGTTGGTGGTTTCAACCCACCCCTCTGAAAAATATATAAAAATATGAGTTCGTCAGTTGGGATTATGACATTCCCAATATATGGAAAAAATTGTTCAAACCACCAACCAGTGATGTGATGATTGGTTTAATCGGCTTCCCTTTGGGCCTTTTTCATCAGGATCATCACTGGAGGGGCACCACCTTTTTTTGTAAATCTGTGTAAGATTATGACTGCTTGGTGGTTGACCTACCAACCCCTCTGAAAAATGATGGACTGAGTTCGTCAGGTGGGGTGATGAAATTCCCAACTTGATGGGAAAAATAGTCCAAATGTTCCAAACCACCAACCAGTTCATATTAGTGATGATCGGGTTAAAAGTTGCTAATTTAATGGTGATTGGCAATAGTGAATGATGAAACTGATTATGACATACGACTGATAATGATGAGTAGTGGCTTATAAATATGGTTGAACATGTACTATGATTGGACTGGTCTACTCCTAACAAGGGCATATAACTTAGACTTGCAATCATTTACATACATCTACATACGAAGTACCCTCTGGTAATTTAACATAACTATGGAACAGCACCATTTATAGTGAGTTTTCCCATGAAAAATTGTGATTTTCCATAGTTATGTTAGTTTACCAGAGGGTACGATTTGAACGAAGTTCAATACGAAAGACTCCGAGTTGTCTCCCTCCGTTGAACTCGGGGAGATGTTTGGGAGCTGTGGGTTGCAATCCAAACATCTGTAGTGAAAAACGATGATTTTCATTACCCGGCCTGGTAAACCATAGGAACCATAGGTCAACCATAGGAAAATGGAGGTTTACCCTCTGGTAAACTTACATAGCTGTAGAAAATCACCATTTTTAGTGGGTAAATCAACTATTTATATGGTCATTTTCAATAGCTATGTTAGTCAAAATAGCTATTGAAAATGGCCATGGAAATAGTGGATTTGCCCAGCTACAAAATGGTGGATCTTTCCATAGTTTTTTGTATGTTTACCAGAGGCTATGTTATACCACAGGTGGTCAGTCCTTTGGGATGATTGGCATTGGCCGTACCATGTATATATATATATATCCATCCACCCCATGATCCAAAAACATGTCACATTCAATCATGAACATATGAACATAAATTCAATTAACAACTAATCAATGTTATAGCTGGGCAATAGTAAAACATCCCCAATTTCATCATAAATGGTGTGTGTAAACCATCAATAAATAGTTGGTATATCCATCTGTTTTCCGTATGAATTCCGATAATTCACACGCCTCAAAGAAAAATTGGCCAGTGAAGTCACTTTCGGATTTTCGTCTACGCCGTGCAGGGAGCCATGCGCAATCCAAACTTGCTCATGTGGTAAACCCAATGCCATAAAGCTACCATTTCAGGATGGCTTGTACCTCCCATTTACAGTGATTTTGGGGATGGTTTATTATGGTTTATTGACCCACGTTATCGAAAATCCTCAGGTTTAACAAAAAATAATAATCATCTCATTTTGATGGTTCAATCACCGGTTTTGATGGCGAAAACATGGCACAACATAATCCAAAATTGGCTACTATCACGGTATTTTCGAATATAAAATGGGAATGAGAGCAGAGGGAAAATCACCGTATCTATGGTATTTTCAAACATGATCAATAGATGTTTTTGGCTATGGTATAAACTATATATAACTATATAACATCAACCACTCTTCACCATGAAATCATGATGAATTATATAAGTCCTCGTGGTTTTTCACAAGGTCAAACACCCATAAAAATCCCAGTAAATCCCATAAAACATCCATAAAAACTGCTTGGTGCTTGAGCCCTACCCCTCTGAAATATGATGGAGTTCGTCAGTTGGGATGATGACATTCCCAATATTAATGGAAAGTCATAATCCATTCACGTTCCAAACCATCAACCAGTATATCTCATTAACCATTATTAACCACCATAAAATGGCTGTTCCAGTCACCACCAACCAGAAAAATATTCAACATGGCCCGGTGATATTTATGAGTTTTATGGTTACATTCGCCTGGACCAAGGCACCAAGTTGATGAGGTCAACGCTAATGGAATTCAGGACGCCACTCACGGTGTCATCGAAGTACTGGAAGCCCTACGCCAGGTTCGGCGACTTTTGCCCCAGGTTACCGAAGAAATGCCGAAGAAAAACAGAGAAAAACCAAGACAAAGTGGGATTTAGATGGATTTAGATGGATCTACACTTAATATAGCTGACTTTAAACTTATCTCAGTTGGTGAACATAACTCAGATAACTTATGACTTTACGATACATACATCATCATACATCCATAGTTGATGAGGGTTGTAAACCAACTCCATCTTCTATGAATATTCAAGTTTCTATGAAAATGGGCTATACCCCAATTTTATCCAAAATTGCAGTGCTTAAAGCTTTTTCTTGTCCATTAAAAATTGTGGGGTGGCCCAATTTCAGACAGACCCCCTCTGTGGTGTTTTAAGAGGCAAACGAGGATTGTAGGATAGATCGGCTGGTTTACAAATTGGATGACTAGGATTTATTGTGGATGGGTTATGGGGGATGCCTCAAAATGGCGACCCCAAGTTATTCAAGTGTGACTTTTACAGGGAAGCCAACCGATGTTGAGAAACACAAAATTTCAAACATACCCCTAATTCGATTAGATATGATTAGATCATTTTTCCCCACTAAACCAAGGTGACCATTTTGTTGGGGGTAACTATAAGGTGGGCCCCGGGGGTGCCCATTTTGGTGGGCCCCGGGGCCCCGGGCGATTCCGCGAAACCCGAAGCACGCCTTGGTCAAATCCAAACCGATGTTCTTCAAGTTGTCTTCAAACCTCGCCGCGAAAGTCACCGACTGGCGACTGTGGGGAAGGGATACATCAGGAAATAAACCATGGCAATGACATCACACACACATATATATATATATATACAATTATATACATGTTATATATATAGTTTATCTGTATAACATGATATGGAATGATATCTAATACTTAATATGCCTAATTAAGTATAATATAAGATTATTGTGCTATGCGTAAATTCTATGTGCATGTATGATACAGGTGAAAAGGGCTAGAAAATGAAAGTGCAAATGAGTTTGCTCCATTCCATCCCCTACAAAACATGATTCAACAACTGGTGGGGACAATGAGATTGAATTCCCCCATTCTCCGTCCGGCACTACAACCATATCAACCCTGGCTGGAACTTCCTGACTTACATTTCTTAGAAAGTATCCTGGCCAGAAATTTAGATCCACCATCTAGATGATTTTCCCATTAAAACCTTTATTTGTAGGCATGTCCCTTCATGTTTGATTACCGGAGGATAGTGAGTTTTCCGACCAGCCCTGTTTCTAACTGGTGAAGCCACAACCAGCCCCGGCGCGCCAATGAAAAAACTGCTTGGTGGTTTAACCCGTTTTACCCAAAAATGTGCTCGTCATCTCAACCAATCATCCCAAGCGTGAATAACACCACCAACCAGATATCTCATGAATTCCACCAAACTACAAACACCCCTCTGAGATATCGACCAACATGATCAAATCATACTTTAAAAATCCTGCAAAAAATCCCAGGCGAAGAGCCATCATGAAAAAAGGACCCCTGGCCCTATTCAAAGGGATGCTATTCAGCTTTGCAAAGGTCAGAGGCAATTTGGCTACGAACAAGCAACAAAATGCATTGAGGTAGCCCAAAATGGAAAATATTGGTCATATTTTAATTTAAAATAAAAAATGTAAAAATAAAAATGAAAAAATAAAACAAATAGTTGTTCATATGTTTTTTGGGCCGATTTTTTGCTTCCAATACTACTTTTAGAAGGGGGCAGGGCACCCTTCTGCTCAACGACCTCGTCCCACACCTCACAACGCGGAAAAAATATGTTTTCATAGAAAAAAATGTTTTTCCATATTTTTTTGGGGGCCCAATTCCATCAATTTTCAAATATCATAAAACAAGATAAAATCAAAATAATTTTGCAAAAAGACTCTGATTAGCACCCCTTCGAATAGAGCCCCAGCAAGCTGGGTCAAGGTGAGGCCGTTCACCCCAAAGCTGGCTGAGTCGGCAATGGGGATCACGATGATCACGAGGGACGGCAAATGAAGATCAACGTTCATGGAGGTTTTAATGGGGAAACCATAGGAAAACCATAGGAAAACCATAGGAAAACCATAGGAAAACCATAGGAAAACCATAGGAACATGGTGGTTAGTAATGGTTAATAGTGGTTAATGATGGTTAATCATTGATTAATTATATCTGGTTGGTGGTAGAGCCCTACCCCTCCGAAAAATATGAGTTCGTCAGTTGGGATGATGAAATGATATGGCTTGTGGCTTGACAAAAAAGATAAGAACTGCTACGACATCCAAATGGAAAGACTATTTCGAACTACTATCACGATGATGGAACTACCAGTTTAACATACCCTCTGGTAAACTAACATAGCTATGGAAAATCACCATTTTTAATGGGAAAATCCACTATAAATGGCCATTTTCAATAGCTATTTTGACATAACCAGAGGATACCAGAGGGTATATTTTTCCTTCTTATATGGCTTGACCCAGAAACAGGATGAAACAGGTAGCTCGCGGATGAGCCCAGGTCGGTGACCCCCCAACAATAGTCGCCTTTTGACAAAGGCGTGCTCTCTGGTAGTTTCATAGGGCTATGGACATTGACCCAATCATTTATAGATGATTAATCTATTCAGCATGGTGATGTTCCATAGCTATGTGACATTACCAAAGGGTAGCTGAATCCCTATGAGTATGGTTCACCAAAAGTTTCATGGTCAGGCATGTTTGTTATTTGCAGTTTACCACACTGCCCCCCGAAGGCAACCTCCAAAAATGTTTGGGGTTATGTTGTTGGCCTAGTGGTTGGTGTTAATTAGTGAAAAACAACTTAATGAAGGAATTTGTTAAAATTGATGCCACAACTTTTTTGATGCTGAAAAGCCCCCCCCCAGACCTGCCCGCCCAAAAGCCCCCCATGGCATGTCTTTCATGCAAATTCCATGTCATGTCATACATGGACATGATGCCACAGTCATGGCAAGACATCCCGTGTTCAGACATGACATGTCATACATGGACATGCCATGGTCATGGCACGTCATGCCATGTTCCCATCTCATGTGACCATGACATGACAAGCTCCACATGAAGCAGGTCATGCTCCCAACTCATGTTCAACCGTTCATTTCTTGAAGATTGGTTTCAAAACTCCTGTCGGTTTCGAAGAGCTGGCCACCTCTCTCTCCTTGCGGTGAAAATGTGAAACGGTGGAATCTACAATGGCATGGAACATTGCCACATGTTTGGGTTCTTCTCCCTTCAACAGCTCTTTTTGGACAGCTTCCCTCACATCTTGGAGCGATAAAGCTTTGGGGTCCGATTCCTCCATCAAGGTTTTTACAAATTTCTTCGCTTCTTTCTTGAAGTCTCGCTGATCAGGGGACTCATCTTTCTTCTTTGGCATTCCTGCGGGGGCCGGACAGTGGGCTAGTGTTAATGTTGCATGAATTTGGGACACCCATGGCAGGCATGCAAGTCCATGGTGGTAAACGAAACCATGACTCAAACATGACACACATGGGAAACATGGCCAACAAACATGAATACCCACGGTCCCTAACATGGCAAGCATGGCAAAACTCCATGGATGACAAGCATGAAACTCCATGTGTGGCAAGCATGGGCTGGCCAATTGGGCTGAACCAATTGGCCAGCATCATCCCGTCGTCCGCATGAGCCTGTGAGCACGGTACAAGGCTCCCCGCTGGGTGCTGGACATTTTCAATCCAGTCAGGTCTATCCAGCAGACTTTATCCAGGATGGAGAATGGAATTTGGTTCTCCGAGTCCAAGGTGAACCCCCAAAGGTGATTCCGTCAAGGGGACCACGCCAAAGCGGTGGGACATGGTGTTCAATGCCTCCATGACAGCCGGAAGCTCCTTCAGCTTTCTGCCCATGTTGGTGTAGCGCTGGCAAGTGCTGAGGTTTTTAAAGGACCAGATGTCAGAATGCATCCTCCCAAAACCATGACAGTTGGTATGTCAACATGAGAGCATGTCAGCATGATGACAAGCATGTCAACATGGAGTCATGGCCATGTTAAGTCGACATGGAGTCATGGCCACATAGCATCATGTCAACATGGAGTCATGGCCACATGGCACCATGTCAACATGGAGTCATGGCCGCGTTATGTCGACATGGAGTCATGGCCACATGGCATCATGTCAACATGGAGTCATGGCCATGTTAAGTCGACATGGAGTCACGTCCACATAGCATCATGTCAACATGGAGTCTTGGCCACATGGCACCATGTCAACATGGAGTCATGGCCACGTTATGGCCACATGGCATCATGTCAACATGGAATCATCACAACAACTGGTTGCATGGCAACACGGAAACATGGCAACCTGATCAACCATGTTATGGCATGCAATCAGTGACAAATCCATGTCAATCATGTCATGACATGTGAATGGGAAGGCCAGGGTGCCATCCCCGCATGTAGCTCCCTTTGCTCAACAAGGCCTCGATCGCCTTGTCCTCCGACAGGACCATTTCGGTCATTGCGCCGTCCACCATCTTCGCTAGGACAAGGCGCTTGTCGGCCGCCCCGAGTCCAATGACTTGCCGGTCCCGTTCTTCGTCTTCGACCAGACCTACTAGTAGGTTAGGTAACTCGGAGCTAAGGTGGGAAATTAACATGAACTCCCTGATGCCAATAAGTGTTGGAAAACTAATTCAACCGTGGTGCCGAACTTTGCCAAGTCGAACTGCGAGCCCACGCCGTAGCTGTAGAATTCCAACACGATGTCGGCAAGCTCTCTCTTCAACCAGTGGCAAATGTCACTGGCGTTCCTGAACCAAAAGGCTATCAGAAGCGCAGCTGCCAACTCGGAATCGCCGTTGAGCCGCTGCAGGTCTTTGATCTTGTTAGTGTCTGAAGTCCACAGATCCGAATTCACCTTCACGGTGAGAATGATTTCCCCTTTTCCCTGAAACACCGTCCCACTTCATCAAGACAGTCTCGATCCTGCGAGTCTGCCATACGCCCACTGCCCTTTCCTTAACAAGTTATGTCCATGGTAGGGAGCCTATGATAAAGTCAACATGTGGTACCACAAACCCATATGCGGGGCATGTTGCAAGTCATGGGCATGTTGGACATGTCATGGTCAAACTCCCATGTGAAACATGATGGCATGTCATCAGCATGTTGGACATGTCATGGTCAAATCCTATTGAAACATGAGAAAATTCATGAGCATATTGAACATGTCATTGGCAAACTCCCATGTGACACACTTGCAAGGCATGAGCTGGCTAAACTGTTGGTGAATCTCACAAGTGACATGTTGTGGGACATGCTCGGATTTTTCATTTTCAAGCTGACTTCCAGCATGCTGACTGAATAGCTCGTGCGGAACAAGTTTTGACCAGTGTCCCCCAGGGCCAGCATTGCGCAAGACCCCCCAGTCTGAACTCGCCTTCTTCGAGAGCGAGTACTTTGAGTTCATCCACTGGTCGGATTGGGCACTTTGACACCTTCCCTCATCTGAAGCTGTCCATGCCTAAAGCAAAACAGGGCCATGTCATGACGTCATGAGCGAACCGATCTGTTCTATCACCATGAAATCACATGCATGTCTCATCTTCAAAGACCACCCCATGACAAACATGACATTCATGCATGGCTCCAAGATAAATAGGAATATCAGGGTGCGAGGACTTTCCCCATGTAGGAGTCAAATCCCTCACTCATGGCTTCCACCAGAAGTGCTTTCAAGTCCACATCGGTCTTCGTGGATTTCGCCATCTTCCCAAAAGCTCTGGTTAGGCTAAATTCTATCTATTAGGTTATATCTTGTTTTCTGACTATTAGTTAAATTGTGTTTTTACCGATTAGGTAAAACAACTGTTTTACCTAATAGTCAGAATGATCGAATAACATTTTTTCTTTAGGTTATTTATATGAATAAACTTTTTTCTTATAGGTTATTTATATGAATAACCTGTATTGGTACCTTTTTTGGAGAAACTTCGTTTTCTTTATATACAAAAAAATATTTTGTAATCTCCAATTACACATTTTTTGGTTTGATACATTTTTCCGATAAAATGATGCTGAAAAAAACTAAATACAAAAGAAAACCAGAAAACATATATTTTGGATTGGACAAACCGACACAGGATAGAAACAAAAAACACATGTCAAAAAAGTAATATATTGTATATACATGGATATGTCTCAAAACGAGGTGTCTTTTTTTGGTTCCTAAAAGGGTTCTTTGATAGAAACAAAGGACACCTCATTTTGAGACAACCTCCCCCACACACACACATATATATATATATACACATAATTATAGATATAAATACAAAACATTACACACACACATATATATATATACACATATATATATATACATAGATATATATAAATAAGTTTGAATAAATAAATAAAGAAAAAATAACTATATATAAATAAATTTTAAAAAAAACATGGTTTGCAAAAATCAGCGATTTTTTTTCGGGGCGCGAAACCACCACAGGACAAAACCAAAAAAAATATAAAACATAAAAATAAAATTAATGTTCAGTTCAAGAAAAAACAATTAAACCAAAAACTCACATAGCCAACAACCCAAAATAAGAAATTCAAAAACTGTGAAACATATGGTTCAACAAGTAATTTGCCAGCTGCATTGTGTTTCGAAAAACACGAATTCATGTGAATTCATGGGTGCTCATGCGCGCTCAAGTGGTCATGGGTGTCCATGGATGTTCATGGTTGTTCATGCGTGTGTATGGGTGTTCATGTATTTTTGTTTGTTTGTCATTTTGTTTTGCTGCCATCCACTTTCTTTGAACTTAAAAAAATGAACGTGAGATGGAGGTCCCAGCCCTGGGCCGATTTCTTTGTTGAATTATCGGCAATCCAAGGGTTTGAAGGGGCCTTTTTTGAAATCAGTTCAGGCAGCAGTAGTTTTATAAAGACAAACTGTCAAGACTGGATGGCCTTTCATGGTTGTATGCAATTTTTTTTGCAAAAAATAAACGGCCAATCCAGCCCAGACTTGATCAATCACTAAAGGGCCTCCAGCCCTCGATATCAGAAAATCAAACACAATTAGCAATAACCTGGGGCTCTCCATCCTTGACATTTATGCCAAAAAAAAATCTGACTATATAAAGACAAACAATGACTTGGTGTTCAGCATTCACATTTTCTATGCAGTTAAACCTGGAATTTGCCAGTAAATTTTTGGTTTTGCAGTTTTCAGATTCATGTTTACAAAAAGAAGGAAAAAGGTTGTCAATCCCAGAGCCCATCCATTACTACGTTACTACGTTTTTATTTCGTCAAACCTATTTGAAAGAAGATGCAATCCAACCCAGGGTTAATCAATCACTTGGGCCTTCCCATGCAAATCCATTTCCTAAAAGTTAATCCAAATGTTTTGCAATGACTTGAGGCCCTCCAATCATCAAATTCATTTACATGTGCATGGGAAAATCTCTCCGAGAAAGTGTTTGGTTGAAGATTTTTTGATCTGGAAAACATGGCTGGTCAAACATTTTTTTGAAAAAAATGCATGTTTTTTTTATAAAAAAAATCTTTTTGAATAAAATTCAGTCTTTTTCTGAATAAATATGATTGTTTTTAACTAAAAACAAAGATTTGAGTAAAACCAAGATTGTTTTGTGAATAAATCCAAGGTTTTTTGAAGATTTTCAAGGAAATGAGGTGTAAGTTTGATGTAAGTTTGCATGAAAACTTTTGAGGTGTAAGTTTACATCAAACTTACACTATGTAAGTTTACACCAAACTTACATATGGATATGGGTCAAAATTGAGGACCTCAGAGACCACAGGTTTAAGTCTATTTTCAGTATTAACCATCGAATAACTGGGATACTCAATTTTGACCCATACCCATATCAAAAGTGTAAGTTTACATCAAACTTACACTGAGAAGTGTAAATTTGCACTTGTATGTGTAAGTTTGATGTAAACTTACACTTTTGATATGTAAGTTTGGTGTAAACTTACACTCTTGATGTGTAAGTTTAGTGTAAGTTTGATGTAAACTTGCACCTCAAAAGTTTTCATGCAAACTTACATCAAACTTACACCTCATTTCCTTGAAAATCTTAAAAACACCTTGGATTTATTCACAAAATGATTTTATTCAAGAGAAATCTGGGTTTTTAGTCAATCAAATGATGTTTATTCAGCAAAAATCTTGATTTTATTTTAAAAAACTTGTTTTTTTTAATGTTTTTTGTCAAAAAAATGGTTGGTCAATCACTTTTTTCCATCAACAAATCTTCAACCATACACTTTCTGGGAGAGATTTTCCCATGCACATGTGAATGAATCTGATGACTGGGGGGCCCCAAGTCATTGCAAAACATTTAGATTAATTTTCAGGAAATGGATTTGCATGGGAAGGCCCAAGTGATTGATTAACTCTGGGTTGGATTGCATTTTCTTGCAAATAGGTTTGATGAAAAAAGTAGTAATGTAGTAATGGATGGGCTCTGGGACTGACAACCCTTCTCTTTATATTGGGTAAATTCTGGGTTTACTTGCCTCAAAGACATGAATGCCGATCACCTCAACTCACTTGCGTTGTTTGGTAGTTTCGTTGTTTTTCAATGGGGAGAAAGGCCAAGGATGGAGAGCCCCAGGTCATTGCAAATCTTTGGGAAGGTGTTTTGATGTACACAGGTTTGAGGGATGGAGACCCCCTTAGTGATTGATCAAGTTTTGGCTGGATTGTTCCGTTTAGTTTTTGCAAAAACACCTTGAATAGAACCAATTCCCACCAAGCAATTTGCAAACATTTTGTGCTTGCCACTACTTGCTTACAAGTGGAAAACCTTCCAGTCTTGACCGCTTTTGTTTATGAATCTGTTACTGGCCAACGTTCAAGATGATTTCAAAAAAACACATTCAAAGCCAGGGTTTGCCAATGATTTGGGGTTCTCTGGCCCCAAATTTATGTTAAAAATAAACAAATAACCATCGAGTCCGAGCTGACCAAGAACTCGGGGATTTCCATCTGGTCACCAAGGCACAGGTTTTGCAGCCAAATAGCAGCGCATGAGAGAAAACCACCAACCAAATCAGCAAGTGTGCCATTTTATACCCCAAAATCGCGCGCGAACCTCACGATAAATTACTTTGATTTTTCTTTTTGGGCATGGAAACCCACTGAGTAAGCTAAATGGGTGGCAGCCGAAAAAATGAAAAACACGCATGAACACCCATGAGCAATGAGCACCCGTGAATTCACATGAACTCCTCTGAGTTTCATAAACGATGCAGCTGACAAGTTAGGTTTTGGATAATTGTTTTCACACTGTTTGATTTATTACTTTGTGTTGTTGTTTTTGCATTTGTTGGTTTCATTGTTCTTCTTGTTTTTGGTTTTTTCAGCCTGTGCTGGCTTGGCGCTCCCAAAAGCTATCCATTGCCATTGTTGCAAAACATGTTTTTTTCTTGTTTGGGTATGTCTGAAAATGAGGTGACCTTTTTTCGCTTCAACGTGACCATTTTGGGGTCAAAAAAGGACACTTCATGTTGAGACATACCCATTTGCTCATATATTGTTTTGGACATGTGTTTTGTTGCTTCCATGCTGTGTTGGCTTGCCCCATCTAAAACATATCCGACTGAAATTTACAGATTCACTTTAGCACAAAAGGCTTCACTTTGGCACAAAAATCACTTCAGACCCGCATATATCAAAAGAAACGACATACACCACTCACAAAACAATGAAGAAACATTTGAAAAAACTATTTGCCCAAAAACATGTAATTCAAAAATTCCAAAGGAAACAAATATGGAAAAAGATTGGGTCTTTTGTTTGAACTGTTGGAAATATAGCTTGACGAAAGAAAAGCAAAGTCTAAAACAAGACAGTTTTTAGGTTATTCGGCTAAATAAACTATTTAGGCAAACAGGCAAACAACCTAAAAGACAGAACACCAAATAACCTAATAGATAGAATTTAACATTAAAAACTAAAATAACCTAATAGGCAGGAATTAGCCTAACCAGAGCTTTTTGTGCTTCTGCCTGTTGCCTTTGGGCTGCAACAACGGACGCATCAGCCATAGCCCTGAGTCAGACGAGGTGACCAGGTCAGAATCCTGAAGTCAAATTGAAATTTTGAGCCTTACAAGCTGCATCAGTGATGCCAGCGTGCAAGCCAAGTGACAAAACGTCACTTGGCTCGTACGCCCGTACATGGGTACGGGCGTGCATGCGGGGGGAGTTGGTATGTGACAGGTATGGGTTTCAGAGGGGCGTCACATAGAAAAATGCCTGTTTGTACGCTCGTACCTGGGTACGGGCGTACAAGCCAAGTGACAAAACGTCACTTGGCTTGCACGCCAAAATCAGTGAGGTATGTTGCAAAGCCTGTGACAAATCCTAAGTTGACCATCGCGTCTCGTACCTGGGTACGGCCGTACAAAGCCTGTGACAAATCCTAAGTTGACCATCGCGTCTCGTACCTGGGTACGGCCGTACAAAGCCTGTGACAAATCCTAGGTTGACCATCGCGTCTCGTACCTGGGTACGGCCGTACAAAGCCTGTGACAAATCCTAAGTTGACCATCGCGTCTCGTACCTGGGTACGGCCGTACAAAGCCTGTGACAAATCCTAAGTTGACCATCGCGTCTCGTACCTGGGTACGGCCGTACAAAGCCTGTGACAAATCCTAAGTTGACCATCGCGTCTCGTACCTGGGTACGGCCGTACAAAGCCTGTGACAAATCCAAAGTTGACCATCGCGTCTCGTACCTGGGTACGGCCGTACAAAGCCTGTGACAAATCCTAAGTTGACCATCGCGTCTCGTACCTGGGTACGGCCGTACAAAGCCTGTGACAAATCCTAAGTTGACCATCGCGTCTCGTACCTGGGTACGGCCGTGCAAAGCCTGTGACAAATCCTAAGTTGACCATCGCGTCTCGTAACGGCCGTACAAAGCCTGTGACAAATCCAAAGTTGACCATCGCGTCTCGTACCTGGGTACGGCCGTACAAAGCCTGTGACAAATCCTAAGTTGACCATCGCGTCTAGTTGCTAGATTTGCTAAAATGAATTGGCTCAAACACATCGGAAAAATGATGAAAACAAAACTCCTCTCCCCCCCACAGAGATTTTTTTTTGGGTTGTTTTTGGGCCTTTTGGTTCGCGGAAGCTGTTTGGAAGCCTGGCACGTCTAGTAGCTATTTAGGCAAGCATGTGCAAAGCCTGTGACAAATCCTTTTGTTTGAGTAATAGTAGTAATGAGCATTACCTCCAGCACCCAGGTTTGAGCGTGCAAGACAACCATTGCAAATCCAACATTATCTCCGAAAAGAAATGGTTTGGGGCAGGCTATGGATACACAGGTTCAACTATGCAAGGCAAATGAGACAAGGACAACATAAACTTTGAAGTACGACCGTGGTTGCATAACAGTTCAAGTAACATGTTAGCTGTTAGCTATTATGAAGAATGTGCCATGTCAACATGACAAGACTTGCAAAACATGGAGAACATGCCATGTCAACATGAAATGACTCGAAAAGCATTTTTAAATCATCCTTGGAATTATCTTTATGAAATAGGTAACCTGGAGGCACGATTCTATAGAGATGAGGTTGGTAGGCCAGTTTTTACTATAGAATGGTACCTGGATTGCGCCCATCCAGTTTGGGGAAAAAACATCTCTAAAAGTGAAACCAAACTTGAGGCATTGCAAACCCAGTTTTCTATTCTATACTCCACAGGGTCTTTTTCCTAATCACGTGGACTCGGGTTTTCATTCTATAGTGGGTTATTTGTTAGAGGCGGTGGGTATGAGGCTGGGTTTTCATTTTAAAGGAGTGGAAGGGGAGGTGTCAGTGGGCAATAATATTGTAAATGCTGTATGATACTGTAAAGTATTGAAACATACTGTAAACAAATAAGTGGCCAACTCTGTTAACGAATCAGTTTTGTGCAGGGCTGCTCCTTCAAAATGGAGATCCAGCCACTCTTCTAAAAATGGTTCTTCGGTTCTCATGCTCTCTACACCAGATTCTCCGCGCAACATTCTCTCGGGACCAATCGGCGCAAACGAATAAGTAATGAACACTGTTCACGAATCAGTTTTGTGCAGGTCTGCTCCTTTGAAGTGGAAATCAAACCACTTTTCTAAAAATGGTTCTCAAGGTTTTTTTTGCTTGAAAGGTGCCAGCCCAAACATGAATCACATTTTGGGCCTTGGAAATAGCGGTTTCTATTCTATAGGGGGCATGTTTCCTAATCACTGGGACCCAGTTTTCCAGTCCATAGTGGATAATTTGTTCCAAACAGTGGGTATGAGGCTGGGTTTTCATTTTATAGGAGTGGAAGGGGAGGTGTCAGTGGGCAGTAATATTGTAAATGCTGTATGATACTGTAAAAATATTGAAAGATATGTAAACGAATAAGTGGCCAACACTGTTAACGAATCAGTTTTGTGCAGGGCTGCTCCTTCAAAATGGAGATCCAGCCACTCTTCTAAAAATTGTTCTCAAGGTTTTTTTTACTTGAAAGGTGCCAGCCCAAACATGAATCACATTTTGGGCTTTGGAAATAGCGGTTTCTATTCTATAGGGGGCATGTTTCCCAATCACTGGGACCTAGCTTACCGTTCTATAGTGGATAATTTCTTCCAAACGGTGGGTATGAGGCTGGGTTTTAATTTTCATTTTATACGAGTGGAAGGGGAGGTGTCAGGGGACAATAACCTTGTAAATGCTGTATGATACTGTAAAATGTTGAAACATACTGTAAACGAATAAGTGGCCAACACTGTCAACGAATCAGCTTTGTGCAGGGCTGCTCCTTTATCTGGAGATCCAACCACTTTTCAAAAAAATGGTCCCCACGATTTCTTTTCTTGAAAGGTGCCAGCCCAAACGTGAACCACATTTTGGGCCTTGGAAATAGCGGTTTCTATTCTGTAGGGGGCATGTTTCCTAATCACTGGGACCCAGTTTTCCGTTCTATAGTGGATAATTTGTTCCAAACGGTGGGTATGAGGCTGGGTTTTCACTTTATAGGAGTGAAAGGGGGGGTGGGAGTGGGGATTAATACTGACTGTAAAATATTGTAAACGAATAAGTGGCCAACACTGTTAACGAAATAGTTTTGTGCAGGGCCGCTCCTTTAAATGGAGATCCAACCACTGATTGAAAAATGATTTCTAAGGATTGTTTGAAAGGTGCCAGCCCAAACGTGAACCACATTTTGGGCCTTGGAAATGTGGGCTTCTATTCTGTAGGGGGCATGATTCCTAATAACTGGGATCCAGTTTTTCATTCTATAGTGGATTATTCTTTAAAAGCGGTGGCCAGTATGAGGCTGGGCTTTCATGTTATAGGAGTGGAAGGGGAGGTGTCAGTGGGCACTAATATTGGAAATGCTGTATGATATTGTAAAATATTGAACCATACTGCAAACGAATAAGTAATCAACACTGTTCACGAATCAGTTTTGTGCAGGGCTGCTCCTGTAAAATTGAGATCCAGCCACTCTTCTAAAAATTGTTCTCAAGGTTTTTTTTTGCTTGAAAGTTGCCAGCCCAAACATGAATCACATTTTGGGCCTTGGAAATAGCCGTTTCTATTCTATCTAGGGGGCACCTAATCACTGGCACCCAGTTTTCCGTTCTATATTGGATAATTTGTTCCTAACAGTGGGTATGAGGCTGGGTTTTCATTTTAAAGGAGTGAAATGAGGTGTCAGTGGGCAATGATATTGTAAATGCTGTATGATACTGTAAAATATTGCAAGATACTGTAAACGGATAAGTGGCCAACACTGTCAACGAATCAGTTTTGTGCAGGTCTGCTCCTATAAAGTGGAAATCAAACCACTTTTCTAAAAATGGTTCCCAAGGATTTTTTTGCTTGAAAGGTGCCAGCCCAAACGTGAACCACATTTTGGGCCTTGGAAATGGCGGTTTCTATTCTGTAGGGGGCATGTTTCCTAATCACTGGGACCCAGTTTTCCGTTCTATAGTGGATAATTTGTTCCAAACGGTGGGTATGAGGCTGGGTTTTCACTTTATAGGAGTGGAAGGGGAGGTGTCAGTGGGCAATAATATTGTAAATGCTGCCAGATACTGTAAAATATTGAAACATACTGCAAACGAATAAGTAATCAACACTGTTAACGAATCAGCTTTTAGCAGGGCTGCTCCTATAAAATGGAAATCCAACAGCACTTCCAAAAAATGGTCCCCAAGATTTCTTTTCTTGAAAGGTGCCAGCCCCGATTCAAATGTGAAACCACATTTTAGGCCTTGGAAATAGCGTTTTCTAGTCAGTAGGGCACTCGTGGATAATCTTTTGGAAGTAGTGGTCAGTGCCCGGCTGAATTTTCATTTTATAGGAAGGGGATGGGGGGAGTGTCACTGGGCAATGATAGTGCAAATTAAAGTGTGTAACAGAAAAAGTAATCATTACTGTTAACGAATCAGTTTTTAGCAGGGCTGCTCCTATAAAATTGAAATCCAGCACCACTTCCAAAAAATGGTCCCCAAGGATGTTTCTTTTTTGAAAGGCACCAGCTCAGATCCAAATGTGAACCACATTTTGGGCCTTGGAAATAGCGTGTTCTATTCAGTAGTTTTTTGTCTTGATCACTAGGACCCAGTGTTTTTTTCTATAAGTGTGTATATTATGTGTTTATGTATTCATGTATTTCTATAGTGGTTTGTCAGTGTCAGGCTTGGTTTTCATTTTATAGGGATGGCAGGGGGCTTGTCAGTAGGCACAATAATAGTGCGTATACATGTGTATAAATAATATATATATATAGAGATAGATAGATAGATAGATAGATAGATAGATAGATAGATAAATAGATAGATGGATAGATAGATAGATATATATACATTATTTTATAAATGTTTCTGAGCCTGGCCATGCTGAGGCACGGCTCCTCTTGGATCAGTTCCTATAAAATGGAAATCCAACCCCCCCTCTGTAAAATAGTCACCAAGTATATTCTTTTGTGGAATGGTGCCAGCCCAGATCCAAAAAGTGAAACCAAACTTAAGGCATTGCAAACCCAGTTTTCTATTCTATAAGGTGTCTTTTTCCTAATCACTGGGACCAAATTTTTCATTCTATAGTGGATTGTTTGTTCCAAGCGGTGGCCAGTATAAGGCTGGGTTTTCCCTTTTATAGGAGTGGCAGGGGGTTGTTGGCTTTCTTGGGTTTCTATTCTATCGCCCCCCCTTAGTCCTGGGTTTTCGTTTTAGTCCCTATAGAATGGAACCCCCAGGTTTGGTCCGAATTCCAACAGGGATATGTTTAACCATTCGCTCTTTGCTATGAGTCCGTGTTCCTAAAGTAACTAGGCCAACGAAAGGTGATTAGTCCCTTCATTGGAAAATTAAGTTCCGCATTCATGTGCCTAACATTTATGCATACTACATTCATTGTTTTTCAAGTTCCACTCTCTTTGAGCTAGAGCTCCCAGAAGGCTCAGAAGCGGAAGGATTCTCAACAGGCCCTTCACCCTCAGGTTCAATCTCTGACACCAAGATAGGCTCCGGACCACCTGAAGTTTCCTCATTTTCCTCACCAACCCAGATCAAGCACTGGGTGTCGGATGTTTCATCCAGTACCCACCTGCCGTCAAGGGGCAAGAGGGTTCTGGCCAAATTCTTCGCCCACTTCACTACATCCGGGTGGTCTTCCAAAAGCTGGTTTTGACAGCTGTCATCGAGGCCAGTGTTCTTCTCCCCATGTCTCTTGTCGGTGAAGTCTCAGGATTCAATGGCCAGCAAATCAGTACTGACCATGTCATGCATGCCGCTTATGCTCATGCCACCTGATGTCATGTCATGTCATCCTAACAACTCATGGCAAGTCATGTCACTGTGTCACACCGTGCCATGCCATGCCATGTCATCATGTCAAACCGTGCCATGTCATCATGTCAAACCATGCCATGTCATCATGATGTATGGCCATGCAATGCCACAACACATGAATGCCAACACAACTTCATGCAATGTCATTTCAGGATACGATGAGGGAAGAGAGTGTCCGCATACACTTCCAGGATGACAGACTCTGCGTGGTCCGAAGCCTTTGGATGAGGTACAAGTGCTCTGTGGAAGCCTCAGGAGCTCTAATGACAATGACATGACCGTGTGTTTTGGCCCCAAAGTCATGCACATGATTGCGGTGCCCAACCTACATATAAGATCATCACACAGCATATCCTAGCACATGCAAAAACAAGCAACCATGGCACAACGCCACCCAAAAAGAAGTCATTCGCCCCTTGGAAGTTGAGCACCAAGGCACCGTCAGTGGAGCCCCCCCTCAGTGACCATAGGCACTGTCACATCCCGTCAATACTTGCCGAACAAGAGGCCATGCTACAGGTCAAGTGACAGCTCATGTGACAGGTCATGTACAGGTCATGTGACATGGTCATGTCAGGTCAAGAGTCAATGGCAATTGCAAGTCAAGCTACTGTCCGTGAAATCCACTGTACTTAAACTTGCGACCACATGCTATGAGCTGGATAGTCCCATGGGTAGTCCCTGTGGAACCAGCTGCCATGGAAGATGTGAGAGAACTTTGCTCTTAGTCAACGTGCGCGGCCAACAGTCAAAAAAAAGATGAACAGCGACAAATCAGTGACAAATTGGTGCGGAGATATATTGACTGAGAATTATTAGAATCAACACATCAACACAAGATGCCATGCAAGCCTGTTGGGCCTGTTGAGCGGAATGGCGTGTCGGGGTCGAAGCAGGATTGCAGTACAACATGATTGCGGTGCCCACACGGCTTCTTCGGCCAAGATAAACAGGTCAGGAGCACTAATCCGGCCAAAGTTCAGCTGAAGTGTTTGGCTGCACGGCCCAGCTTTGGAACCACTGGACATGGCATGGCAACATAGATGCATGGTGACATGGCAACCCCCGACATGTATTCCATGCATGCCATGACATGGCAATCCCCGACATGTATTCCATGCGTGCCATGCCATGCCCTAACATGACAAGCCCCAGACATGTATTCCATGCATGTCATGACATGACAAGCCCCCGACATGTATTCCATGCATGCCATGTCATGCCATGACATGGCAAGCCCCCAACATGTATTCCATGCGTGCCATGCCATGTAACATAACTGGACATGACAAACCATGTAGCCCATGAATGCCATACCATGAGAGACCCTCCAAAGCCCCCCACCTCATGACATACCTTTCCAAACCACCCCCCCACCCAGCATCAAAAAAGTTTTGGCATCATTTTTTGCAGATTTCTTCATCATGTGGAAAAAATGATCATGAAGTCATGAACCATGAAATTTTGGGTTAAGCAATTTTCAGACAAAGCAATATTTCAATGCAAGAAACCAAGCTGGTTGGATTTCAATTTCCAAGCAATCACCAAAAACATCGGTCCATATCGGAGGGAATACGACATACACAAACCATAGTCAATGGATGTCAATGGCATTTTTCAACACTTTATTGAGATCAAGGATGGCTCTGAAGCCCGTGGCTATCATGACCCGCTGTTTCACCCGCTGTTTCACCACGCTTCTGGAGCACTGGACCAATGCTCATCGTAGCAGCTTGTTGCATGGCTCGCAGTGTCACTTTGCAGCTGGTTGGTGAACAAGACCTGGTCGGCCATGAAGCTGGTCGTGGGGTCTGGGGGGGTAGCACTGTATCACCAGCCAAGTAACTGGAACATCTTCTGCAAAGTAAGCAATGCAAAATCGCCAGTCTCCGTCTTCAGACGAGAGATTATCTCCTGAACTCAGACTGAAAGAGCCAAACGCAGGTTTGTTCTAGAATCTTGAATTGGATGCTGTCACTGAAACCGTGTTTTGTTTTCCTCCAATCACCAACATCTCTCTACCTCATTAAAGGACGGAATCTCCAAAGAGACGTTTTTCCAGGGATCCTTCTCGATGACCTAGAAACCTGGCAGAGGTGATCTGCATTTACTGCTTCGGGCAAACGAGTTTCACTTAGAAACCAACGTGGTCATCTCCACTACGAATCTCATCGCAGTATCACCCTGCAATCAAATTTTGGAGGGCTCATGTTTTTCAGGAAAGTAATTCGGCACCGTCGGCAGCCCCATAGGTTTCATGATTTGCTCCTGAAAAAAGGATCACAATCGATATCCAATGTGATGTTAGGCCAATTTCATGAACCCTCCCCAAAAAAGAAACATCTCCTCCACGGAGGGAGCACTGAAGCACCTGGCCCCATAAAAATGGCCGAGTTTTGAGACTTTTGGAAGCCACCAGGATTGGATTTCGACCGGAAAATTAGGATAATTTTAATGGAAACATCAATGGATCCTGATTCTTAACATATTTGTGAATGGTGTTCCTAATGGGAAAACTAGGATTCTATTAGATTCTTAGATTCTACATACACAAAACATAGGAAAAACAAAACAAAACTAGAATGGAGATCTTACCACTCACAATGGTGTTCACAATGGTTCAAACCTCAAAGTCACGAAAGATGGTGAAATACCATCATTAAATCACATTGAGTCCATCCTGCACAGGTCTCTGTTGCACAAGTTGAAACATCCATGATCCATGACATCTAATTATGGCTTAGTACAATGCAGGCCCACCCAGGGTATAAGTTGGATTAGAATTAACCCCATTAGATCATTAACTATAGTTCATTATACGTATCATAAACCAATAAAAAACATGATAAAACCATAGATACTGGAGTTATTTGCACCAACGACCAGCCATAAAACGACCTGTAGAAATTGGCACCATGTCCGGCCTGTTGATCACCTCGACGTTGTCGTCCGCCAACACACAGTCAGCACCTGGGGTCAGCTAGTCTGATGTTTGAAAAGGCTGGTCGTTCTGGAACTTCTAGCCGATTTCACCAATGTTTGAATCGAGTCAGCCAATTTCACACCAAATAAGCACTGGATGTGGCTCAAATTTTGGAGGAAGTTCCCTTCAAAACGGAGCATCAAGTGAACATAACCAAGGTTCCCAAAAGGTGCAAAGGAATCACCAAAATCTGCTGGCTTCAAGGCTCAAACTCCTGACTGTTTTCATCTCATTCCAAGGATTTTGGACATCCACATTGGGTACATGATTCCTGGAATCCATGTGTCAGTACCAAATTTTTCCGAAGACCTGGTTTTAACCCCCAAACCATGGCTTTCCCCTAAAACTGCCGCAAATTTGGTGTTTTAATTTGATAGTGCTTTGGGGGTCTCCAGATGTTTTTCGAAAATCCGCAGAAATGATCTGCCAGAGCACTTGAGGCTTGCCGACCAGCAGCGATCTCTTTGATGATTTCCTAACGCGAAGCAGTTGCAGAGTGGGGGATGTCAAGATATCGATGAATGTTAAACAAATTCGCGTTAAACAATGTTAAACATATAAATTTGGGCCTTAATTTGGCAAATTCTCTAATCTGGCCCAATTTTGATGGCAAAATTCTTGATTGGCAAACAGGTAGCAGGTAGCTCGTTGTTGATTCAACCGGAGTTTCCCTTTGGTCTTCCCAATGGCCCTTGTGACGGTGGATCATCACAGCCATTCCGCTGGTAAAAGCAGCATTTCAGGCGATGAAATCAGACATAGACAACTGGTTGGTGGTATACCTACCCCTCTGAAAAATGATGGAGTTCGTCAATGGGAAGGATGACAACCCATATATGAAATGGAAAATAAAAAATGTGTCCAAACCACCGACCAGACTATTTCTGGTCATAAATGTCACATAAAATCACTCTAAATTTCCAGGTTCTTTATAAACCCACCGTGTTTTCATCGCCCAATCGCGTTTTCGCCCCAGCGGTTTCCCAGCGACCGCCTGGCAAAGCTTCATGGCCTCCTGGCCAATGAGCTTCGACTTAAACCTGCAGAGCCGGAGCCTTCAATGTGGAGGGAGAAACCTATGATGAACATAGTTAATTATCAGAAACTATCTCTCATGATAGTGTTTAATATATATATATATACATTGTGATAATATCAATGGTTCATATCTATTATTAGTCAGTGACTAGTATAAATTGTTAATAGTAATTAATATCTAGCAATAGTGATAGTGATGGGACATATTTCGCTGAAGAATAGTTATTATCTGAATAATGATATTTGTGAATGATCTAGACATATGAATAGATTCTGAATGATATCCTACAAATATACGTAGTTTTATCCTATGTGATCAGTAGTTCATAGTAGTTCTATATCAAGCCGAACCATTTGGGGATATTTCCCCGCGGTCTAACCATCATTCCAGTGACGAAAAAACGTGAGGTCATAAATTAATTCATCCAAATATATGAAAAATCTAATAAATAATAGTCACTATAAGAACCTATACTTATTAGCATACCTACTACTGGTTTATGAACCTAATTAATATCTAGGTAGGTATCTACCAAGGTTATTATATGTTATAACATGTTATAGTGAGCGAATAGTAGATATTCATGAACAAGAGTAGTTATGTGAACCAATAGTATGAACAAGAGTCATTAAGAATCTCTGCATGATAGGTATAATATAGACTATCCAGGTATCTAAGAATAGTTCTAGGCTAGGCATTCTGAACGCTTTCTATCATGAGGGGAGAATTACAGTATATGGAATTATCTGAAATCAACCAATAGCAGGTATCGTAAGCCACAATATGTCCATCATTGGTTCATTGGTTCATTGGCATCGGACTCAGATGTCATTTTTTTCGGGATAGCATGATAATGTGATCATATTGTACCCTCTGGTAAACTAACATAACTATTGAAAATCACCATGTTTGATGGGTAAATCAACTATAAATGGCTATTTTCAATAGCTATGTTAAATTACCAGAGGGTAGTATTGGACTATGAACCCGTGTGACCCGTGTGATTTTTCAGAAGGGTGCCATGTGGGAGGTCACGTCATTGTAGGATAATCTACACCGAAAAAACGGTTATCCAACAGGAGGGACAGATTTCTGAATCCTATGTGAAGCAACACATTGCAGGGTTTAACCATGTTTGACCAACATAATAACCGAACGAATGACTACCTAATCGGGAACCAATCTTTCAATCAGAACGCAAGGGATTGACCAACAATGGGCGGCAGCAACAAAGTCTGAAAGCACCAGGGATGGATGGGTCCATCAGAATGGGGAACGCCCTGGGGAACGCCCCAGCAAGATGTGCAATGGAACGCTCCCTATGCTCCCTTCCATATTACATGTTTGCCCAGTGGTTCCATCGTATCCTGCTCCAACTATGATGCGTGACAACACGCAGGGCTTGACAGCCCTGCAATTTTCGGCCACCTGTCATTGAGCACTGATTGAGCAGCAAGGGAAAGTCTCGGGCAAGTTCACCCTAAACCCTATCCTGAGACATAACTTCTGGATCTGCGACAGGCTGGATCACATGTTCTCCAGGATCCAAGGTCTCAGCTTGGGATCAGCCCCAACTCACCGCGGATAGGATCCAAGCAGCCGGATTAGATCAAGATGATCAGTCGACCTCCACAAGAAAATCACCCTATTCATCAGCTTCAGGCTTAATCCTTCGATTTTTCAAGATATCCCTCACAAGTGATGTTCAAAGCCGTCCAAAAGTACAGGATCCTTCGTTGAAGCTTTTGCAAGATCCTCTTCAGCTGCATCTCCTTCGGTTTGCAGGCCATGAAAATGGTCAACAAATATTCACATTATATTCTCCAATAGTTGACCAAAACAAAAAAAAATGGAGATTTCCGATAGTTTTCCCCAGATTTTCTGGATGAACCAAGGGCAAAAACAACAAACAGATAAAAATTGACGTTCAGAAATCACCCAACTCCAATTGCCAGGTCTCTAGCAGGTACCAAAACACTCCAAAAGCTCCTCCCAGTACTGCGCCGCAGAGGATTTGAACATGGCTATGGACTCCCAAGTGATATCGGGAGATGGCGACCAAACTGCTCCACGAGACGAAGAGGAGAAGGGCTAGTATCTTCCTGGCTGAAAAAACATGAAAACATGTGGAGTCCATTGTTGATCACCTTGATTTTTGCAAGTTGTAGAAGAATGGAGCTACATTTGATGTATGTATTTTCCAGTGGGAAGATGTACATAAACTTACAGTTTCCCCAAGCAATCCAAACATGATGTATCTTCTAAAAACACATAAACTATCATAAACTTCCGCTAATCACAAGCCAAGCCTCAAAGCCTTGGAACACTTCAACTGAAAGCTCACCCACAGCGACCAGTGGACGGCCAAAAAGACCGAGAAGGCTGCGTGCTCACCTTAGATGTGCTATAACATCTATAACACTACCCTGGTTTGGAATATTATAAATATTGAAGTTCAATATATTTCAATCATATTTTTCCTCTCATTTTGGAGCATTGGGCCTTTTTTGGGGGGACATTCACAGCTTTCCTATCCGCCAAGTGACTTGGCATTCCAGGGCCCTCCCGGTAACTCCCAGGTGGTCGCGGTTCATTGATGACCTTCTTCAGCACCGAGCATAGGCCGTCGATGACCAGCGCACCAAGTAGGCTGAAGGCCCAGGGAAGTTGCTGGGTGACCAGGAAAGCCACACCCAGACCAAAGGCAACCTGGGGCTGTTTCGAAGATTTGGAATTGAGAAAAAAAATATGACCAAAAAAAATTAGGGGCAAATTGGGACAATGATAAATGAACCAGTGGATGGAATGGGCTCTGAGACAAACCCACCTGACTTTTTGGGTTTTGAGGGTCCGGATTGGATGAAGGGATTTCTTTCGCAAGCATGGTTTGTGCTAGCAGATTTTTTCCTTCAGCGAATTCTGGGAGGGTTAGATAAACGAAAATGAAAACATGTGAACGATTCTATTCGTCAGAAATGGGCCCAGTATCTGGTCAGTATCCCATTTGTAGAGTCTTAGAGGGATGGAACATCCTGAAAACCACAAGTATATTATACAGGACATCAACAGTATATCAGATGGTGAAACCATGTTTTTGAGAAAAAATATGCAGAAAAAAAAACAAAAACAGCTCGCAGCAACCAAGACAGGCGAGATGGTCAGGAAGGCCATGATTTCCCCCAAAGGATCCTCCTCTTCGAAGAGCACATGGGTCAATTTGAAGGGCTTCAGATGCGACATCCCGCGGCGTTCACAAAATCCGGGTGGCCCCCGGATTTTAGCCAAAAGACTCGCACAGAAGTCACCTTTGAAAAAAGGCGACTTTACCATGTAAGGCCTAGATAGGTAAGTTGGTTGATACATGTTTATAACATGTTCCAACTACAATAACTGGGATTTATGGCGGACCTATCCACAGTTGAAATGGTTTTCTGAACCAAGTTATAACTCCTCTTAATTCAGTTGATGAGTTGGCCTCATAGAAACCCAAAAAAAATCTATGAGTTGACGAGGAACCATCCCAAAGTCCATTGAGACGACCAGAGTCAATTTCAAAGTTCTTGCAATCTTCACTAGCTGTATATATATATATATATGTATGTATATATATATATATACAGAATTACACATATGTTATCTATATATATATATTTATGATCCTGACGGAGGATGCCAATGAACCGGCTTTGGCCATGACGCCTGCTGAGTAAAGCCTTCCGGAGCTTTGGAACGCCTGAGCACAGCTAGGTCCACATGTTGCGATAATTTGAAAGCCCATATAAGTAACATAAATATACAAATTTTAGAATAGTAAGTTTTAATAGATTATATAATTCCTTGTATACTATGGTATAATCCATTATAACTAACTACCTCTAAACTGTCTTCATATTCAATATAATCCATTAAAACTTATTGTTGATATATCCTCTAATTAACTAACTCACTACCTCTTTAAGTGACTTACCTATTTTGATCCTTCGATTGCGGCGAGTGGCAAGAGGATGGCACGAAGTGTGTTCCAACCTTGGCAACGGATGTTTACGAAAACTGCCAGGTGCAGTTTGTTGTTCCAACAAAAAGGCAGCTAAAAGGATCGAAAACTCGAAATATAAAAACGTGACAAAACAGCTACAAAAGCCAAGGAAA
Organism: Cladocopium goreaui; assembly: GCA_947184155.2. Lineage (NCBI taxonomy): Eukaryota > Dinophyceae > Suessiales > Symbiodiniaceae > Cladocopium > Cladocopium goreaui. The sequence continues at coordinate 85,301 of CAMXCT020001440.1, read as the reverse complement.
GCAAAACTTTAGGTATTTCAATCCCCAAAAATAAGCAGAACCAGCCTTAAAGAAAAATCAAAATCCTAAAACAAGTGACTACATTTCAATACATTTCCACATTCAAAAGCTTCCAATTTCATGTGGTTGATATAACTTCCGGTAAACGTTTACCCTCTGGTAAACTAACATAACTATGGAAAATCACCATTGTTAATGGGAAAATCCACTATTTCTATGGCCATTTTCAATAGCTATGTTAGTCATAACCAGAGGGTAGACATAAGAAAAGCCTGCCGTATGTCTGCCGGACCACACCAGCCCGAAGGCAATCCCAGGCAGCGAGATTTGTCCCCGTCATCGCCAGGAAGCCTAGGGAAAACATGTGCGTTTTTTAATCAAAAATAACCCATATATCCCGAAAAAAAATATCCAGTAATATCCATCAATATCCCATATGTACAAATATATATATATATAATAATGGGATATCAATGGGATATTAATGGATATGACTGGATATTAATGGGAGTATTAATGGGATATATATATATATAATTGTAATGATCCTGATAGAAAATCATATGTTCAATCATATTCCCTATTGCTGCAAGTTTTTTGAAAGAGGCATATTCTATCTACCCCAGGATGACCATACAAGTAAATGAGGGACAATTTGCTATATTATCAAGTAAGACTATGGATATTGCGGGGGAACGATGTGGGATATAACAATATTGATAAATTATATCAACCGAAGGAAACACCAATGCCACATATTAGCCGACTAATTTTCAATCAGTCTTCTGGGGATTTCAAACAGTATGAATCAGTAAGACTATGGACTACGGACATTACAGAGAGTATGGATATATTTCTGGGTGATAGAACCAGCAAGGACATATCGAGCATCTTCGCGGGAATGGAATGAATATCAAGCAATACAATGGCTGGGTGCTATCATCAGTCAAGAATCGGGAGGTACGACCAAGATTTACCAACAATGATTAACAATCGCGCGCTTTTCCAGGGGAATAACATCATTGAAACACATTGAAACCACATTTTTCAACCACCTCGCCATCATCCGTTGTGTTTTTTGATCTTGATTTTAGATCGCCAAAAAAAAACCATCCAACTGTAGATTTATACACCACAAACCATGCTTTATACAAGGCTTATATAGACAAATACTTAGGTATCCACCACAAGTTAGGTTCTGTCAATTCGCCTTGTTATAGAACTAAACCCAATAGATGTAATCCCTGTATAGTATATTCCCAAAAAGTTTGATGTTCCATTGGAAAAAAAAAGCAGCGACTAAACAAACCCATGGTTGCCAGTTGTTATGAATGGTAAGTGTATACAGTATATATATATATATCCCATGATATTCCCATGTTGTTGATGATATTCCCATCAAATCACCATTATATCACTATTATAAACGATATTTGTTGATTATATTCCCATTAAGATATCCCAGTCATATCCCATTTAATGGGAATATCATGATTTAATGGGAATATCCCAGTAAGTTGAACTATATATATATAATCATGATATTCCCAGTTATCATTAAATCAATTGCCACAACTTAAATTTCCATCAATATCCCAGTAAGTAATATCATGACTATATCACCATTAAATCACCATTTTTCATATCCCAGTTATAAACCAATTGGCACAACTTGCAGCATCGGCGTCGAGGGCCGAGGGGCGTCCCACGTTGCTGCCGGCCTTCAGATGGCTCAGCAAATGGGTGGCGCCTACCTGGGATGGGATTGGATGTTCACGAAAAAAATATTGTACCCTCTGGTTATGACTAACATAGCCATGGTATAGATGGCCCATAGATATAGATGGTTTACCTATTACAAATGGTGATTTTCCATGGCTATGTTAAATAACCAGATGGTAATTATAGATGTTTATAGATCATGTATATATATATATATACCTATATATGATTATATATATAATATAATCTTGGATATAGATGATATCTGGCAAGATATCTAATTATGTTAACATCAATCATTTGAAATACTTATTACGGTCGTCTGAAGGTTACTTGGACGGTTTCAGATAGGGTTTTTGTCGAGGTTATCCATTGCAATCATGTTTTTCTTATTCGATTGCCTTTTGGGTAGTATACATCCCATGTTTTTGAACACACCCAAATCTCATATATAGTTTTAGTATGTTTTAGTTACTTGTATGCACGTGTTCATGACCTTTGTCGATCTCCATAATTGATGAGTTAATTTGTTGTCCATTAGGAGACAAACAATATTGCCATTAATCATAAATTATCATTATCTCCCATGATATCCCACGATATATCATGATATCCCAGATACATGGTTGGTCAAGTCAGTTTGACGGAATTTCCATCAATATGCATTGTTGGTTTTAGATGGTTTTAGATTCACATGGCTGGTCATAGGTTATATAACATATATATATATATATATTCATATATATTTATACAGCTAACATTGATTATATACTACCCCATGATATCCATAAATACTTGACCCTTCAGTATATCCATAAATTTCCTATGTTCCCATGTTATCAGTAGTTATATACATATATCATAGTCAACCCTGGATGAGTAAACCATTGTGTATTAATCATAAGGGTACCCTCCAAATAGTGATAATATGATACTTGATTATTTACTTGGTACCCGCCAATTAAAGAGCATAGGGGTTTAACAATCCAGGGTTGACATTATCCCAAAATATTGCAACTAATGAGGTAAACCTGATCATAAATGCAATCATAAACCATTGCAAATTTAGGGTTACTATATTACTATTGAGTATATCAGTATATCCAATAGTTGCCTATATCCTTTTTTCTATATCCTATATTCAGTAGTGTCTCAAGTTACTACTGACATCTATTGACTATATTAGTATATCATAGTATATCCCTATTTAAAATTTCAGGGAAAACATTTTTTCTCCATGAAATGCCTAGTCCAGCGCCCAGCTGCATCTGGAAAGAGTCCAATCGCCATCTCCGGCATCGCCTCAAGGCTGGTTGGTTGGATTACCCATATTTTGATCAATGGGATATGGTTATATTATAATGTTATAGTCTGTAGAATACAATGGGATATGACCAAGAATTTCTGGTTGGTGGTTGAACCCTACCCCTCTGAAAAATATTACTTCGTCATGTTTTTATAGGTGCTATGTTTACCATTCCCAGTCATGGGTGGTGTATTTTTATTTTTTACCCACATTAATAGTGATCAATAGTGATACTACCCATATTTTGATCTTTTGATCGATGGTTGGATTACCCATAAACATGTGATACTGGTTGGTGTTTGAGCCCTACCCCTCTGAAAAATATGACTTCGTCAGTTGGGATGATGACATTCCCAACTGAATGGAAAGTCATAAAAGTCATGTTCTAAACCACCAAGCAGTTTTTGTCTATCTTTGAAGTAAGCATGTAGCAACATCTACCAACACCTGGTGGTTCAGAAATGGTGTGTTTCTCAATTCTGGATCCACAATCTGTCGCAGATGTCCGGATTTAGACCTGAGGAGCCCATCTTCAACCTATCCACGTTGGGTGTACCAAATGGATTTGTCTCAAAATTGGGTATACCGGAATCATCCGGAATCCCCGGAAAATTCTGATGTCGTTTTTTTTTGTCAATGGGAAAAATGTGATGGCAACATTTGATGTTCTCAACCGTGATGTTTGGGTTTTCCATGGCTTTTCCATAGGTTTTCCCCTAATTTGTCCACCCCAAATGGGAGCCATCGCCGCGCGGCGAAGCGGGTCTTCTCCGTGACGATGCGAAAAGGGCCATGGGTGGAAAGGCCGACGCCACCGCCCATGGTGATGCCATCCAGAAGACTCACCTGACAACAGCCTGGTGCGGGGGATATCTGGGGATCAGTTGGATGACTTGGAACAGCTTGGAACTTCAATGGAAATTTCAGGATCCTAAAATGGAGGTACGTTAGTACCATATGTTTGGCTATATTTTGCTGGGATATTCCCTTACATAGGCCTTATATAGGCCTTATATATGGTAGGTACCTCCAATGAATCGGTTCCTGACATGGCCATTGATAACTGGAAACTGTGCCTTTTTGAGGAGCCTGCAACTTTCGAGTGTTGTGGGTCAAACTGACGGTCAAACTGAAAGTTTGTTTAAAGATCAGCTGAACAAATGTTGCGCGTGTTTCGTTTGGAACCATCCAATTTTGGATCATGAGCTGGAGTACCGAATGACTTGCCTCACATACCGTGGATTCAAATTCACCTTCTCCCCTCGTGACCCTCGTGTCACCCGCTGCACCCGTTCGCTCGAAGAGCGTGGCCAATCTGAACATCACACCATACTCCTCAAAGAAAAAATCTGCTGGAAGTGAACCTCCACGGAGTCCCTCCTGGTGATTTCTTTACCGCATGACTTGCAGATATCGTGCTCGGTGGAGGGTTCATTCCATGATCCCCCTGAATGAAGCGCGTTTCAATAAATCATCCAGCATCTTCAGAAATCCAATGCACTGTACATTCATCATCCCAAACCAACAGCCCGTCTCACAACAGTAGGGTATTTTCCCCTAAGCCCATGATCTTGAAAATGATCTCCATAGTAGTCTTCCATGTTCATATATTTCGGGATACATCATGATACATATCACAATTTCGCCAATTCCCGAACCTAACTCTCCAAATTGACATCCCAAGTTCAACCAGCCCCGATGTCCTCTCGAATCATCTGCACATCACCACCGGCACAAAAGGATTTGCCGCCAGATCCGGCCATGATCAAACAACCAACCTGCCGCATCCGAATTCATCCGAATCGCCAAATGTCCCATGGATTTGTTGAAAAACTGGAGATATTTTCGACAGATACAACGTTACTTTGTTTCAGGTGTCCAAGATCCCCAGGTACTTTGCAAAGCCCAGGTATCTGCGACAGTTGTTTCATTGTTTCCCTTGTTTCATCGACGAGGATTGGTGATTTGACCATCAAACGTGGGGGGGTGCAAAAGAAATGGAGGGCGTCTTGCGAAAAAACCTGAGACACTAATCCAATGATTGCTGCAGGGGACAAGCTACAATCTGGGTTTCTTAAAATCGGAGTCACCAAAGTCGCTGACTTTCTGCTGATTTTCCATTCTTTTCCATGACTTTGAACTTGAACCGTGGGTGACGATTTTTCGGAGGGCCCCGCCACACATCGCCACACCATCCGCACCTTCCCAGCTTTCTCGTCCACTTGGTCCAAGGCCCTATGTAGGCAGCGGATCCTGGCTGGAACGATGTCGGCGATGGGGTTTTCATCAAGGTGAATCCATAGTTTCCGGTGATTCCACGGTGGATGGCAGGATGGGATACAATAAACGTCCACCATGAAATGTGAGGTTTGAGTTTAAGATTTCAATTTGACTGAACTTTACTGAAATTGTTGGGATTGTGTGCACCTGGATGATTTATGATGATTTGCCTGGATGAGATCCCGGAGTTGTTTTTCCCTCCACCCTAAAAAGAGATAAAAGGAGCGAAACATAGAGCAATGGGCCCTGCTTCTAGTTCCAACACCTGGTAAACCAGAGCCCCATGTACAGCTGGCAGTGGCCCATCGGAAGCAAGAATATGAAAAGCCCTCTCCCACATCTAAGACAAGGCGTCTCCAAAGACGTTCGGTTGCACATCGGTACATGATATGGGTCCATATGGGTCCAAAATTTGATACCCCTGGAATCCTGGAATTGGATGGTTGAGTAATCCAAAAACATACGACCAGGGCACATGTCCAGATTCAAGGCGTTGAGTTTTGCAGGTCGATTCAAGGTGATCTCACATGCTCCGGCATCTGGGGAAAAGCGAGTCCTCAGTCAACCGTCAGCAGCTCAAGCAGGAGTCTCATTGTAAAGAGGAATGGAAAACTGGGAAGTCAGGCAAACCTGAGATTCTCAAGCATCTGACTGGGAAGTGCATCAATGTGCCTGAGAGATCCGGAGATTAGAAGATTAGAACTACAAAATTTCACTGGAATAGAGCAAGTCATGCGGACATAGACTTCTGGCACAAAAATGACTTGGATTTGCCTGCCAACCCAAAGGAGGGTTAGGTCGATATCGGGATTAGTTGGGAGGTTGGCACATGTTGGCACGTAGAAAACAGGGATGTTCATGGATGTTCATGTTCATGCACCATCCTTAGGGTTAGAGCTCTCCAAATTGCAGACTTGTCAGAGAAAGTCATAGGGTTTCCTAAGTCATAGGGCTACCCCCAGTTCTCATCCATTTATAGATGGATTTTCCCTGAAAAAAAACATCCAATCCCTCAACTCCTGGTCAAACTTGGCCCAGTGTCGAAGTCTCTTTCGGCATGGCGGCAACGTGAGCGATCACCCGTGGAAAATAAGCGTGTTAAAGATGGAAGACTGCAGCAAAGTCTGAACTTCATGCATCTGATGCTCACGTTTTTCTCACAAACAATAGACAGTAGCTATTAAAAAAGCAACATGTCTTCTTCAAAAGCTTTTTGACCCGTCTTTATCGGTCAAAATTGTCAGAGTTTTTTTACATGCTGATCTGTAGACAGATCTGTGGACAGCCGCGGCATTGCCTCCATTGGGTTTGTCTGAAGAGGGTACACCAAAGGTCTAGCGAAGGATCGAAACCTGGGATAAATCCGTATCTGTGGGAATATGTTGATGTCACAAAGAAATTGAGATACAATTGTGGTATGTTCCCTATGCTTTGGGCAAATAAGAACGTATACCGACATTCAACTTCAACGGAATGAATAATTAGCTGGACTCTTAATCTATTCCCCCTAATATGAAATGCCCTGCGAGAAGCCTTGCTGTAGTAACTTTAGTATTGCATCTACTATTGGGGTTAGTCAATATCAAGGTGTTGTATTCACATACAGCGGAAAAGATGAGTAACCATGAGTGCCCACTGGAATGGAGTACCCCATGTCCAGGACCGAAATCCAACATGGTTGGTGATATCATGGCACGATGTCCTCAATATATCCCCCATGATGTCCCAATATATCCACCATGATTTCCAGGAGTTCCTCAATATATCATGTACCGGGCCCCAATGGCACCATGGCGTCCCTCTGCCCTGCTGTCCAGCGCTTCAGCAAACAAACGGGAGCATGGCCCTTGACCTTCAGAAATTCGTATCAAGCGGATGGGTCAATGGATGGGCCCCTAAGATATACAAAAAAAATCCTGAAATCTAACGTGGAACCTCTACATGTCTAGCATGGATTTTCCTTGTCCAATACTTTCCAATATGGGTGTTCTTCGGATTGCGCTGGGTTATACCAGTAACTCAGATCAATCTAGGGATGTGTTTCCTACAAGATATGAACAAATCTGTCGTCCCCATAAACCCCACCGTGGTCACCGAAAAACAGGACTACAATCAAATGGGCCACCAAATAAACAGATCCAAGGCTATGCCAGGGTTCTTATACTATAATATGAGGCACTTCTTGAATCTTGGATGGCAGGGACAGTGATTGGATCTTTGTATGAATTCTAGCGGCTCAGATTTGGCTTTAATTTAGAGTATGCTTGTCCTCAATTTAACGAACCATATTCAGCATAATGTGTTTGGTGATGTGGAAATCTGTAAATGTTACATTTTTTTGGTATTAATTCATAATTCATCTAATCTTGGCGTAGACTGAAGCGTCCAGGTGGATGGCTCTCGCCGTCTGTCTGTGAGCCCGGGCCAAGTCGCGCATTCGCATCTCAAAGAAATCCCCCAAATCTGCGTGGCGAGGTGAGGGGTGACGCTCCCCGATCCCCATGACGAGATCTGGAAACTTATGTGACTCGTCTCACCAAAAAGGGGGGAAATGGTTTTGCTTTTCGACACTGCTTGATCCAGTAGATCTGCTCTTAAATCAACCCAGTGAATCAGGTGAAACCCCATAATGTTCATACCTCATACGTATATCATATATCATATATATATATATATCATATATATATATATATCATATATATTGTGCTTTCTCCAACCATTTCCAGTGCAGGGATTCGCATGTGGACACCTGGATGCATATGACATCTAGGCTCAATACGACCAGGGGGTCGCAGTGGTGGCAAAAGGAATGGCGTCGGTGTGCGCGTATTGATTGGGGCCAGGAGGCCGATCTATCCATTTTGGCCAGGGGCCACCTATCTCATATCCTTGGGGTTCAAGGTCATCCAACAACCATTTTGGTGCTGTTTGAGATTCTTGTGGGCTTGCTACCAGTTTCATACTGGTAGCGGAGCCATTGTGCTCACCGCTACTGGGATACAACACTGTGGTCTAGCGAAAGTGAGGGGATCCAGGAGCTATGTCTGGTCCAAATGGGACTTCAGAGACAACGTCAGGTGGAAGTTCCAGTGGGTCCAACTCATTTCTACCATGGCATTTGATTCCCAGTTTCAAACCAGGGGAGACAGAGGTGAACGAATACACAAGACGTCTTGAGTTTTTGGCGAATATCTGGCCGAAAGAACACCTGCCGCTCTTAGCACCGAGAGCTTGCATGTTGTGCGAAGGGTCTGCATTTGCCAAAGTAGTCCGACTAGATCCTGAGAAGCTGCTTGTGTCCTCCATCGACGGAGTGAAACTGGTGGTTTCTACCCTCGGCGGTGTCTGGGGGCAGTCTAGGGTGGAAAAGAAATATGAGAGATTTGAAAGAGCGATCTTTGGAACAATCCAGAAGGCTGACGAGACTCATACAAGTTACCTAGCACGACATGAGGTACAGTATGAAGACCTGATTGGAATGGGAGCCACGCTCGAAGAAATGCGGGCGTATATACTCCTGAGAAACTCAGGGTTATCAGCGGAAGACAAAAAGAGAATCATCATTGAGGCCAAAGGTGAACTGGAGTATGGCAAAGTCACCTCAGCTTTGCAATTGCTTGGTTCCAAATTCTTCGGAGAAGTTCAATCAGGTGGTGTCAAGGTCGCAGGTCGAACCAAAACTTACGATGTGAACCTGGTTGATGAAAGTGAACCAGATGTTGAAGATCATGATGAATCGATTTTTGTATCCATGGAAACATCAGAAGATCAAGCTCTTGAAGTCTTGATGGCAGAAGGTGATGAAGACGCACTCACTGTCCAGCAATTTGAGGAGACCATCATCGAGTCCCTCCAGAGTGATCCTGAGGTAGCTTCATGTCTCAATGCCTACGCTGATGCACGGCGAAGGTTGCTTGACAAAGCTCGCGGTCGTGGATTCTGGGGCCCTCAGAAGGGGGTAAAAGGGAAAGGCAAGGGAGGAAAGCACAAAGGTGGTTTCCGTTCACAGTTTAGAAAGCCGCTTGCCCAACGGATTCTGGAGAGCACCTGCAGGATCTGTAATCAGAAGGGTCACTGGAAAGCCGAATGTCCCCAAAGGAATAAACATGTCCCTTCTGGAAGCAGCCAACCTGGCCCTGCCGCTTTTACTGGAGTGGTGATTGATGCCTCGCAAGATGGAGAGATGTTAGATGTGATCGATGAATTGCCGTCGGAAGCCGTTGCCTTCATGGTCGATGAGGTCAGAGTCGGTTCAAACCAGGGGTCATGGGGTCATGGTAAGCCATACATGCCTAACAGATTCTTTCCACCAAGTGCTGTTAGATATAGTTGGAACCCAGAACCATTGAAGTCCCAGTTGATGAGAATCCGTCCAGATCTTACCAGACGACTGCAAGCCCTTTGCAGGAAGAGCCCAACGACTGAGGAGAAAGCTGATAGCATGCCGCCACCTGCTGACCCCCTGCGTCCAACAGTGACCGGGAGTTTAAATCCTGTCGAAACGGCCTGTTTTGTGTCCCATGGGTCCTCAGGAATAGTAGACTTAGGCGCCAGCATGTCAGTCATAGGCCATGACCAGTTTGTCGAACTTTGTCGACATCTACCGAAACATGTCAAGCAGAACATGCGTGAGGCCCCATGCTCTGTGAACTTCCGTTTTGGAAACGATAGCACAGTCACCGGAAAGCGTGCCGTGTTTTTTCCAGTCGGCCAGCAATGGATTAAGGTGGTGGTAGTTCCCTCCAACACACCATTCCTGATAGCCAATAGTGTTTTCCGTGCCTTAGGAGCCATAATCGACACTGGTGCTAATTTGATCCATTTCCAAAAGCTGGGCCGATCAATCCCAATGGTCCTGACGGACCGTAAGCTCTATCGGCTAGACCTTGCCGAACTTCTGGACAACCGTCCGAACGGGTCGCAAAAGGAGTTAGCCGTGGCCCAGGTGAGTGTCAGTCACGAACCAAATGTGGAGAGTGGGGTTGTTTCTGAAGACCTCAACCTCCAAGAAGCCCAGAGCATGACCAATGAAGCCTCAAGTACACAGCCTGATCACACACCATGTCCTGATAGTGCAAGGCTCAAAGGTTCGACAGGTGATTGCCCAGAACGACCGTCATCCAACCAAAAACCTGCACACCATGGCGTCGTCCCAGTCATTCGATCAGCTGGCAGATCGTCTCCGTCGCTTGTCCCTGAACGAAGGAACCAATCAGGAGACCATCGACGAGATCAAGAATATGAAGCTGGAAGATCTCAAGGACTGTGTCATCGACTTCGGCAAAGCCCATGTCGGAAAGAAGTATCAGGAGATGATTTCCGAAACCAGGTATCTGACGTGGTTCGCCGACACCTACCGAGCCAGTCAGAAGCCTTCCCATGTGAAATTCCTCCGGTTCATCGAACTCCATGTGGATCAGATCGAACAACAGATGAACCTACCCCGTCCGAAGACCATGGCAAAGGCCAAGGCAACAGCCAAAGCCAGGGCTCAGATGCCGGAGCAGCCACACGATCCGTGGCATCCAGCCAGTTTCGAGGAGGAGGATGTGGAGACCTTGGATGCCGAGCCATGGGATGCAATCACCGAACCGGTCTTCTCCATGGAGCCAGCTGTGCAGTATCGCATGGACCAATTGGAGAACATGATGAACCAGATCCTGATGCACCTGAACCAGGGGCACCCAGCCTCGAACAGCCCTGCCGAACTGTAGATAGCCATTTGATTGCCGACTTCTGCGCTCAATGGCAAGCCAACCAAGAGCCAAACAAGATTTTTGACCCAATGCTTGAAGTAGATGTAGGGGAGAACATCTATCTTGCTCGTGAGAATAATTGGGTAGCCCAAGAAATGTGGAAGTACCTTAGCAGTAAGGGAATTCTCCAAAACCCCAAGCGGCTATCCCAGAATCATCATGACCTGCTTGAGGTCTATTGCAGTCCCGAGAGTGAATTAACTAATCAAGCCAGAGCACAGGGTCTGCAGGCAGACCGTTTCTGCCTTCGTGATGGAGATCTGTCCACAGTGCAGGGGCGTTTTCGCCTCTATGATCGCATGGCGTTTTTGCTGCCCCGAAACATATGGTTGTCTCCCAAGTGCAAAGCATGGTGTAAGTGGAACCAGTACAACATGTCCAAGTCTCCTGAACTTGCACGTAAGATCATGGAAAGTCGCCAAGATGAACAAGTTCATTTGCTTCTTTGTGATGCAATTTTCCAGTTTCAAGCGTGGCGAAGTCCGCAAAGCCATGCTCATTTGGAACAACCTGATGGATCTCATATGCTCTATCAAGAAGAGCTTGCAGCAATTTTGGAACAAGCCATGCTTGCCAAATGCGATATGTGCCAAGCCGGACACCTGAAGCATCCCGAAACTGGCCGTTACCTTCAGAAACGAACTCAGATCATCACCACATCACCCATACTCCATCAACACATCAGTAAACACCGATGTACACACAACCATGAACATGACACAGTGTCAGGGTCATGCCGCCATCCTCATTTGGGAAGGGTGAATGTTTCCCAATTTACTGAACTGTATACTCGAGTATTTGCCAGTCGGATGGCCAGATGTTTCCAGTGCATCAGCCAAGTGCGAGAGAAGTCGCATGGTTCCCCAGAGTTTGCTTTTGCGGGCCATCGCATGGATGAAATGCAGACACCGGCACCGAAACGCCAGAAACTGACCGGAAAACAGCCTGTCTCAAATTTCTATCAACAGCTCCAACAAGAAACCGACCGGAATGCATTCATCCAACACGTGGCCAGTCTTGCGCCTCGAGTGGGGAAACGGTTCTTTACCGAAGGGGATCCAATCCAAATGGCTGAAGCTTTGTATCCTGGTGTGGAGGTCAAAGTCATCGAGGCCTGCAAAGGAGCTGATCGTCGGAGACCACCACCTCCTAACATATCCCGTGAAATGGCACCACTTCGTTTGACCATGGGGATACACCGGATTCAACAGGGAACATTCTGTGATGATCATTGGGAAAATTGGACCCAACTCACCAGAAAGAACATGCTCAGTAAAGCCCCACCTGCCAAAGTGTTGATAACCGTGTTTGCCCGTCCAAAGAGCACTTCCAATGTCACGAATCCAGATTCAAATTCCAATACTTCTCCTGATACCTCAACATACATGCCCCAAGAACCCGACAACAAAAGAATGTGCATCCGAAATCCTCTTGAGAGATCCAATAGCCTTGAGCCAGTACAAGCCTTTCAGCCGTCCCACAGCGAGATGTTAGATGCGAGCTTACAGCAGAGCTCTGACCGCAAAGCTGATGACGTGACTCAGCATGGCCCCAAGTTCCGCAGTTTAACCGCTGAGCAGAAGCAGCAGCTCCGGCGTATGCATGTCAACTTGGGCCACCCAGATGCCCAGCTACTAGGCAATGTACTCCGAGACCAGGGTTGGAACTCAGAAGCTATCGAGGGGATTAAAGACATGCACTGTCCCACATGCTATGAGAACCAAACGCCAAAGATATCTCGACCAAGCCATCTCGGAGAACCCAAGGCCTTCAATGACATGGTTTCCATTGATGCGGTACAGTGGACATCAGAACAAGGGATGCAATTTACATTCTACCACATGATAGATTCGGGAACCAATTTTCAAGTGGCATTTACATGTGAGCAAGGAACATCCAAAGAAGTATCGAATAAGATGGTGTCTCACTGGTTCAATTGGGCAGGACCTCCAAAGACCCTGATGTCCGACAGCGCCGGAGAATTTTGCAGTGATGAGTTTGCAGCGTTTTTGCAAAGTCATGACATTCAAAGTGTAATCATCCCTGCAGAAGCCCACTGGCAAATGGGAAAATGCGAACGTCATGGCGCCATCTTGCAAGACATGCTGAACAAAGCACAGAAGGACCTTCCTATCACAACTAGAGAAGAACTGGAAACGATGCTTTGTCAATGCACTGCAGCCAAGAATAGCCTGTCACGTTGTCGGGGGTATAGTCCTGAAATATTGGTACTTGGGAAATCCCGTCACATGCCTGCCAGTGTGTCTCATGATGATTTACAGCCTTCAGATTTCATGTTTGCAGAAGAAACGACGGGAAGCGATAAGAGCGAGATAACACAATTCCATGAGAATTTGAAACTCCGTGAAACAGCTCGGATAGCTTTCATTCGTTCAGACCATGACATGAAATTGCGAAGATCCTTTCTGCGACGTGCTAGACCGCCGAGATGCTCTGCCCAGGCAGGTAAGTGGGTCATGTACTGGCGCAACGGGAAGGGAGCAGCACCTGGGGCTTGGCATGGACCAGCCAAAGTCATCATGCGCGAAAGTGAAAACCTGGTATGGATATCCCACATGAGCCGTTTGTATAGATGCGCTCCAGAACACTTGAGAGAGCTTTCCAGTAGGGAACAAGGGGATCTTCCTATGGACCATGGACCTGAAGTTTTTCCAAGCCCAAATGTTCCAAGGATCGGCACTGGGGTATTTCAATACCATGATCTCACTCAACAAACTCCACCACCTGGGTCACCAGCCGAACCATCACATCAAGATGTTAATCCACCTGCCTATAATCCCCATTCAAGTAACTCTCATACCACTGATAACCTGGAGATAAATAACCCTAACCAGATCATGGATACCCAAGCCGTACCTGATGCCACAGCCTCCGAACAGCCAGAGAGTGTACAGCCTGATGCAGAGCCTGACGCCGTGTCTAGCCAAGGAAGCCAACAGCCCATGGCAGGATCCGAATCCCCACAACCGTGGGAAGTGCCTGTCCCTCCGGCTGCCGATGGAGAGCTCAGTGATGCATATGTTGTCCATGAAGACACATGGCTGATCCACAAAGACCAATTAACCCGAATTCATCGCAAGCCAAGATTGAAGCTTTTCTCTCCTAGCGACATAGAGCAATGTCCTATTTCCTGTGAATGGCTCTTGCCCGAACGACAGAACACAATCGAAACACTGCAGGGCAATTCATGGAAATTCAATGACATATGGAGAGGCAATATTCAAGCACATCAACAGATGCCTGTTCGATGGATCGGAAGAACCAGCTTTACAATCAAACCAGAATATTTACATGCCACGCACAACATGCAGCTCACCAACGTTTGTAATGACACACAACCACAAGGCCAAGAAATTGCACTTACCCTTACAGTGGACGAGCTCGAAACATGCATGCGTAAAGATCTACCTGATCAAATAGCTTTCCTTGCGTCAGCAGCCAAGAGACAGAGAGCGGAAGTGAAAGAGAGAAATCTCTCTGCAGCCGAATTGCGTTTGTTCCATGCCGCCAAACAGAAGGAAATCAATTCCTGGTTGTCAACTGAGACCGTGAGAAAGATTGCTAGGAACCGGATACCTGAAGAACAAATCTTGAGATCACGTTGGGTCCTGACCTGGAAACCAGTGGAGCCAACAACCGCTGATCCCAATCCGGCGCCAAAACCCAAAGCCAGATTGGTCATCCTAGGATATGAAGACCCACAACTAGAAATGCTAGCCAGGGATTCACCAACCATGGGAAAAGACTCAAGAACTCTTATTTTTCAGTATGCCGCTTCGACAAAGCAAAAGATCCGATCATTTGACATCCAAACTGCTTTCCTTAGAGGTAGCCGGCAGGATGGCCGCATACTTGGCATGGAACCACCAGAAGAAATGAGAAATCTCATGAACCTGCAACCATGGGAATGTTGTGAACTTTTGAAAAGTGCGTATGGTCTCGTGAACGCACCCTTACTATGGTATGAAGAACTTAAGACGGCACTCCTCAACCTCAATTTCGTCATGTCTCCACTTGATCCATGTCTATTTGTCCTCCCCAAAGCCAGTGGCCAGGGCATCCATGGCGTGGTAGGAATACATGTAGATGATGGTCTTGGAGCTGGGGATCAAATGTTCGACACAGCCATAGCTAAGCTGGAGCAAAAGTATCCGTTTGGCAGCAAAAAGGAGACAGAGTTTATTTTCACTGGAATACATGTTGTTCAGCAATGGGATGGCTCAATTGAATTGGACCAAACACAATATGTGGAAGACATACCATCCATTGACATCAGTCGTGAACGTAGACTGACTCCCGAAACCCCAGTCACGGAAGCCGAGCGACAAGCACTCCGAGGCCTAGTAGGCAGCATACAATATGCGGCAACCAACACACGTCCCGATCTGTCAGCAAAGCTCAGTTTATTACAAGCCAAAATCAACAGTGCCACCATCCAAGAACTACATGAAGCCAACCGCCTTTTAACAGAAGCCAAAATTCATAAGAACACCAAGGTAACCCTTCAAAGTATTCCCATACAAGACTTACGGTTTGTGTCATTCTCGGATGCCTCGTTTGCCAATCGGGCAAATGCTCAATCGCAAAAAGGTTGCCTGATTCTGGCAGCATCAAAGCAAATTGGCGAATGGCAATCCAGTCTTGTGAGTCCGTTGATGTGGTACTCCAGGAAAATAGCCAGAGTCGTGGGAAGCACTTTAGCTTCTGAGACATATGCTCTTAGTGGTTCTGTAGACCTTTTGTCGTGGTTACGGATACACTGGGCCTGGATTTGCCAACCGAGTTCAGCTTGGAAAGACCCGGAAACCTGCCTATCCCAATCTCCTGAAGCCTATGCTGTTGTTGATTGCAAGAGCCTGTATGACCTTATACAGAAAACAACGATTCCACAGTGTCAAGAACATAGAGTCATGCTTGAGGCGTTGATAATCAAAGATAGACTAAAGGAAGGGGTAGTGGTCAAATGGGTTCATTCAGCGGCACAGTTGGCAGACAGCTTGACCAAGCACATGGATTGTTCCAATCTCCGAAAATTCCTGCAAACTGGACGATGTATCATCCATGACGTGGATGAAATTCTCCGAGCACGAGCAGACAAACGTTCTAAGAAAGCATGGGTCGAACAAGATCAAATTACCACCATGGGGAAGGTCGATACCACATAGCAATATCCCAAATACAGGCTTTGTCTGGAGCTGTTTTTGGAAGTCTGCTACTCGATACAATGGCGTTTGGATTTTATTTTTTTTCTGACTCATTTGGTTACAGAACTATTTTTGACGAGTGTGCTTTCTCCAACCATTTCCAGTGCAGGGATTCGCATGTGGACACCTGGATGCATATGACATCTAGGCTCAATACGACCAGGGGGTCGCAGTGGTGGCAAAAGGAATGGCGTCGGTGTGCGCGTATTGATTGGGGCCAGGAGGCCGATCTATCCATTTTGGCCAGGGGCCACCTATCTCATATCCTTGGGGTTCAAGGTCATCCAACAACCATTTTGGTGCTGTTTGAGATTCTTGTGGGCTTGCTACCAGTTTCATAATATATATCATATATATATCATATATATCATATATATCATATATATCATATATATCATATATATCATATATATCATATATATCATAATAATTCGCTAACCTGAAATGAGGTCATTTCGGGATAGTCACCCCTACTAACCATCATTCCCGGGTTTCGGTCGCAGTGAGGTCGTTTCCCCTGCCCTGCACGGAGCTCCTTCAGCAGGGAGGCCCTGCTTCGTACTTTTCTGGCGCGATGGAAGGAAAGGAGGGCGCCCCTGAAGAAAATGTGGGGGTTACGCAGCAAAGATATGTAGATATATGTAAATATTTTATGTAGAGAGAGAGAGATATGTATATATATATATATTGTGAGTATATATATATATATACGTATATAAAGAGGATATGAATTGTACAAACGGGGAATTTATCAAACAGAAAATGGTGATTTTTGTTCAAGAAAACATGTGTAAACGACAAATTGGAAATTAACCAAACCACATTGGTTCACCAATGAGATCCCAAAGTCCAACCGTTCCAACCCCCGAGTGCCTCATCTGTCTGGGCAGAACCATTTACTTTCACCTTAGCGCTCTGGCCGTCTGACCGAAGTTTGGGGAAGCAACATGTGGCATGTTATGATTTTGATGATGATTGTAATCATAATAATGTATTAGTGTACTACTAGTACTACTAACATCATCTAACACCACCTGGTTTAGCTTCAAAAATATTTTCCCATAAATATTCATTTTTAGTCGACTTATACATGCCATTTTGTTGATCCAGAGCACGCAGCCAGTGAATAAAAAAAATATCATACATGATGCAAATCTTAGTCGGACAGCCCTTTGGAACCTTAGGTCTTAGATAATTTATGCTAATCCGATCCGCAAATAGTTTTGGAAACATGGCATTCAGTGCGTTTTTTGATTGCGACGATTACCAGAAACTGATCTACCTCATCTTTTGCTGGGTCCCAGGCCCAAATTCCTGAGACAGGGTTCCGCGCTGTCTCCCCATGTGGACCCGTGACCAGTTCGAGCATTGGATATTTGATTGTCAAGACGTACCCATGCTTGCATGACTTGTGGCAAGTGGAAGAAAGTCCACGGTGGTTATCATCCCCATCCTCATCCCGCATCATCAAAACAAAAACAGTAATAATAACTACAATACTAGTTATTACATGCTATTACTAAAATGACAATTTTGTTTCTGCTTCTGCTGCTGCTGATGATGGTTATATGGTTATGATGATGG